>JAHZMZ010005034.1:0-10947 GCA_027743805.1 Lepidocyrtoides sp. E14
CAAATAAAGTAGCATGAAATAGCATTAACCACTTATCATTAAAATGCTCTTTGTGTAAAGTAAGGTAATCTTCCCGTTCAGTTCCCTCTTTTTTTAAAGATATCATAAATCAGGCAAATATAAAGGCAGCATTATACCAAATATTCCGAGCATCAAAATTCTTTTCATGAGGCCGTATTTACTTGTATTTACAAAATAATAATAAGCTCTTGTCTCGTAAGGATTCATTGGAGAATTATGATAAATTTAGTCGTATAATTTTTCATATTTAAAAATGTTTGCATTTTTTAGCTTGCGAAGGGGACCTGGCGCCAATGCTCAGGATTCTAATGGATACTCCGCCCTGCACCATGCCGCACTTAATCGTCATCCGTAAGTGTGAAATATGCGTTGTCGATATATTATTGCCTATAATGCTTAAGCTATTTCATTTTTAAGAGTGCTAGCAAAAGATTTTTCATATTAACTACCTACATGTAGGTAGAGAGAGAAAGACAAAAAAATGGTGTTTGGATCACTTTTCTGGTTAGTTTGGCTAGCTTGCATGTAATTTAAAACAATCCATTTACATAAGTGCCAAACATGGTGGTCTTTTACTTGATCGCAGTTGTCATAGATCTGTCCCATATCATTCACGATCGGTACTAAAATACTCACTACAGGGTATGGTTAATGATGGATGATGCCATTAAAATACCAAACTCACTCGTGTATAAAATGAGATGAAATAGATGGCTTAGATGAAAATGCTAATTTTTCTCTGTTCCGTCGTGAGTGAGGATTTATGTACAAAATAACTTGATCACTTCAAGTCCATTTTTATGCATGGCCTCGGCATATTGGCAATCACTAATAATCTGTTTTCTCGCTTGAGGGTAAGTCTGTCTGCAAATGACAACATTGGAAAAAGGAATGGCAGGGAAGCCTGCCCACATGTCATATATGCGTAAATTTTGTGGAATATGTCATAGTGCATGTGAATTGTTTGATTTCGGGAAAAAAAACATGAAACGAGTCCACAATATAATGTGTGTTAAATGAGCTGGAAAAGGGTCATTTTGACTTCTGTAATAATTGTAATTGGCACTACTTGGTCTTCTAGTGTTACGTACAGCTACACAAATGTCACATGCATGTTTAAGTGCCATTATAATAGGGAGACGGTTCTTTTTATAGTAAGTAATTGTTCACGTGTGTTTTCAGGAACATTGTCGAACTTTTGTTGACTTACGAAGCTTCAACAAACATTGTTGATCTGCAAGGCTCATCTCCACTACACTTGGCAGCATGGAGCGGCAACGAGGATATTGTCCGTCTTTTACTGACTCATGGTCCATCTGTGCCCAATGTCAATCTTATGGTAATTTA
This sequence comes from Lepidocyrtoides sp. E14, assembly GCA_027743805.1. Classification (NCBI taxonomy): domain Eukaryota; kingdom Metazoa; phylum Arthropoda; class Collembola; order Entomobryomorpha; family Entomobryidae; genus Lepidocyrtoides; species Lepidocyrtoides sp. E14. The sequence goes on from JAHZMZ010005034.1 coordinate 1,369, forward strand.
TGACAAAAAAAACAATTGACTCTGTAACGAAATTTGAATTACTTAACATTTAAATATTTAATGCACATTTTTAACAATAAGAAGAGCGTTATGAATTTAAGTCTATCTGTCTCGATATCATTGTTGTTAAACTTATATAATTTGTCATGTAAGAAAAAACACTGAGGAAAGTATCATGAAATGGATGGATTATCTTTTTCCTCGTCGTGTTAATTTTAGAACCGGTCTCACGAGACAGCTCTTCACATGGCATCGCAGTATGGCCACACTGGAGTTGTCAAAATGCTTTTACAACACGGCGCGGATCCCAGCACAACAAACGAGCGACAAGAAACTGCCATGGATCTTGCCGCACAATATGGGAGGTGAGCAAACATACATGATTTCGACAGAGATGAGGAGAGATAAACTTGTCGTTTTGTAGCATGTGCCTTTCGTCTCTTTGAAATGTTTGAAGAATGCAATGCAACGATAATACCTACATGCGAGCACGAATATTTTTATGATGGCACGGCAATTGTCCACTGAATTGTCTTGTAACAAAATTTGTAATATTTTTGTGTCATTTCGTTATTAAAAATGTACAAAGAGGGATGACAGCTCTCTTTGTCAAAAGTTAAGTCATCACTTTTGTTAACGTCACGTGTCAGTTGTCATCAAATCCTTATTTTTAAAATGAACAAATGCAAGATCTACCTCAAAATGTCCAAGTACAAGATGCAATGACAAAAGTACTCTTTTTATGCGGCGCGCGACGACGTGATGCAATAAATTTGGCGTGTAGGCATGTATCATCTTGTTATTTTTTTAAAGAATTAAAGGGTGACATTTTGGTGACAACAAGCTTTGCATATAGTCATTATAGACATTTTTTGGATTTCGTCAAAAAACTTCATTGCCATTTTTATGTTGAATGAAATGTAGGTTGGAGGCTGTTCAGCTTCTCCTCCTGTCGCATCCAACTTTGCTGGGTCCGTACACTAGTCCAAACAGCAGTAACCGACCACACCAATCGCCCTTTCCTCATACCCCACTTCATTCAGCCTCGCGAAACGGTCATAGGTACGTTTTCCTTTAAACGACATGTAAATATTTCAAATGCTTTTAAGTGAATTTGTGCTGGGCTTCGTCTTCCCTACATAAGTTTAAATCAACTAGTGAATAAAGTCAACACTTCTATTATCATTTCAACAGGAGCGTTGTCGACGTTTTGGTAAAAGCTGGGTTTGATGTGAACGTGAGGACAAGTCAAGGTACTGCACTTCATGAGGCAGCCCTCTGTGGTAAAGTAGATGTGGTTAAATCTCTCCTCGAGGCAAACATTGATGTTTGCATTGCGGATAGTCAAAGGCGAACGGCTGTGGATCGGCTAAATGAAGTTGGACTCAAAACTCCGGTTGCCAAAGAAATTGCAGATCTCATTCGAGGTATAATAATAACCTTAGTGCATTTTTGCAACATAATATGCATCCATCTACTAAGCCAATTAGTAATGCAACGGAACACGTGTAGCATAGATTATAATATTAACTGTTAATAATATAGTTATCAATAGACAAATCAGCACATCATCATGCCTATAAATTATTATGCATTCTTATTCCTAAGAAATCCTATTAAGTTGTATTCATACTCTGTTTGTGTGCGTAGGAGCACTAAAGAAAAAGTTCACGGGAAAGACCAGTTCTCCACTCTGTTCTCCTCATGATGGAACTCCATCTCCAACAGGCATGAAAGATGGAAAATTACCGTTGAGTCAGATGTAAGCGATATATTCAACTGTCCTATTATATTTACCGCATTACCACTGCTGTTCATTTGCTGCTTCTTGTTCCATTTTATTCCCCAGCCTTTCCCATTTGACTGACGTATTTGCTTGCAGCTTCACTTTTATTTTATGTTTTATGCGTTTCCGTCTTCATAAATATTGATCCATGACATGAATTCGATGCTCTTGGTAGTTGTATTGTATGCTACTTGTGTATGTAGTAAGAAGCTCACTACTTGTCCTGTTCTAGTATTGATTTGCTCTTAAGGTCGATAGTAATGTTGCCGTTGTTGTTCATGAAGCCATTACTTAAGTTCTTCCGGTCCATATATGGATGATGGCAAAAATTACTCAAGTTTCCACGAACATTACATTACGATACAACACGATTACATTATTGTGAGTTTTGTTGCTGCGATTGGACGATGACACATGACACACTTAACGTCACTACAACCACCATCAACTTAATAAAAGGCGAAACTATCCTAATGCATTTTTCTAACTATCCATTCATCCTGCTTTGCTAAAAGTATTCCAACAAACTGCGTCATACAACATGATGAAGATTGGAAATGAACAATGTTGAATGCTCAATATAATTTTTTAGCATCGTGCTATATAATAATCATCTTGTAGAAAGCTGTAGATTATTATTATTATTATTGCTGGCTTTGCGTGTTGATGCAGGGTATATATTTGCTACACGCGATTGAGAAATAATAAAGTTTATTTAGAGCATTAAATGACATTTGTATGCAGATGTAACTAGTGACATGATTCACCTCCATATTTACATTGAACTGAAAATGACGATTGGTATTATTTTTCTCCACATAGACATGATAATCAATCGCATAGTGACGCTGAGTCGGGTAAAGCTTCGAGAAACTCATACTCGCCCAGTCAGTCACCAAAACTTAATAGTTTCTGTCGAGGCAAGGCTCGTCGATCTGTTGATGTACACTTTGTCAAGGGACCTGATTACGACAAGGTTCAATGAATATTTCATGACATATAAGTACAGCGCTCTTAAATATCGAATGAGATTGGTATCATTTTTTGGTTAAATGTATGACAATTGTTGGTACAGCAGCCAACAGGAGGACCGCCAAAGAAACCTCCGAGACGGAATTTGTCTGCTTCCCCGACGCATCCCGGTGTGCCTGACTTTTCCGGTGACAATTATGACCTAATGCAACTAGCCCACATGGGAAGAAACAAGTCATTGGATGAAGGGGTCTACGGGGAGAGATGGAGAAAGAGTATTACTGGTTATGAGACTAGTCAGTCAACAGATTCGATAGATTTATCGCCGTTGGAACATCATCATCATCATAAATCGTGTGCCAAAAGTGATATCGCATTTTTCAACGGACTCGCAGACGAACTTAAAACTAAATCAAAGTCTCAACATTTAGTAGCTATAGACAGTCAGTTCGTGTCAGTTGCTCACATTAAGCTTCGAGATGCCAAAAGTGAGCAAAATGTTAGTCCATCTGGACTCTGCGTTAGCAGTCAACAGGGTCGTAGTACAGATGATTTGGATCATATTGATAGCAATACTGGGTCACCCACACCTCCTCCCCCGCCACCTCCACAACATCAATCTGACAGTAGCAGTACAGGGAAACGGACGGCCACTTCTACTATGGTAAAAAAAACAGTGTGCTAGAATAGAGTGAAAACGCTGTCATTCCAATGCTAAAAGTTATGCATGTTATTCCAAAACGACAGGGTTCCAGTGGCAGCGGAAGTGGCCAAGATGAGAAGAAGAAACCATTACTAAAAGGACCAAAACCTGCGATAGCTCCAAAGCCTACCATTGCCCCAAAGCCAACCAACGTCCCACCCACTAAGCCAAAAAATATGAAACGCCAAGGAAATTCTTGTGACAATGTGCTTGACGAGAGCAAGTCCAGTAAACATCATCAACAGCACAGCTCAGCGTCTTCTGGTGCCAAAAAAACTACAACAAAATCAACTTCCATGTCAGTTTTAAGTCCTGTAGATCTAGACAAGGAGTGGGAGAGTATTACAAAGTTCATGGATTCATTGAACGTGAAAATGGGTAAGCAAGCCACTTTTTCTATTATTATCCAGATAACTCTACAAACCACCAAAACGCAAGTTTCCATGTTTGTTAAAGTGAATTCACTTTAAAAAAAGCTTACATACCATATCCAAGACTTTTGATATTTTTTCTATGCATTCTTACAAAAAGATCGGGCTGAAAATGGCAAGCCACGTTCAACTGTGGGCAAATGGTTGGTTAGTATAAATATGGCACAATATGAGCAGCTACTTCTGAGCTCTGGATTTGATGACATTGAATTTTTGGTATGCATCAATATCTTTTTAACACATTTGTCTATCTAGAAAAACTGCGTTTTTTTACCCCAGTGCTTATATAGCTTTTACATTTTTTCCATTTTTGCACTTTTTCTTTATAACAACAATAATCAGGGTGGAGGCATTCTTGAAGAAAACTCGTTACTAGAAATTGGGATGCTTAATGCACAGCACAGGAAAATCGTTTGTATTCATGCCAGTAAGTTAGAAGTGAGTTGGCCTCGTGCTTTGACTGCTTCAACGGGTATGCCCTTGTCAGTAGAAAAATGGCTCCAAGAGCTTCACCTGGACCATTATGCTAGCATGTTTCGCAAGAACATGTATACAGATCCTGACCGTCTCCTTCGCTTATCAAATGACGAGTTGATAACCCTCTTGGACATTGAACATGTTGGACATCGACGTCGACTTTTGGCTGCGAGCGCAAGAATATCGACTCCTGCTGGTCGGGCTATTGGCAACTGTATATCTTCTCAATTCGAAAACGGCGGAATAGGAATTGCCAACAACAATGCTATTGAGGCTCTTCAACATCAACAACTTCTTAGAGCTAGTGCTGAGTCGGATGGGTCTTTGCCCTTACGGGATCCCAACGATCTTGTGTCCGGGGTTTCTTCCGCTTTGAAAACAGCTTGGCGACACACACCAGAAACTCTCATTAATGGCAGCGTCACTTACAAGGCAGTCTATGTTGGATGGAGTCCTGTTCAGGAGTATTCTACTACAGATTGCATACAAAAGGCAATTCAACAAATTCGATCAAAGGAGGTAGCTGTTCCATCGTCACTCATTGCCCCTGTCAAGACAAACTGTGTGGGGGCTACTGCTAACAATAATTGTGCCACCATGGCAAACTTTAATGTTACACTTATTGTCTCAGCAACAGTGGTTAGCTGGTACAACGCCAAAACGAAGGTTAGCAGCTTACATTTTTTTACAATAATACTACGCTTTAGACAATGGGCAATTGAAATGACAATCAATATCATTGATACTTGTCGTGCACCCAACATGATTTTTAATGAGATGATAAAATAATTTATAGCGGTTTCCTCACCAAAATGTGTTTTCTAAATATTTTGAATGCCGTAACAAGCTTCATAATGCATTTCATTTTTTGACATTCAATCCTACCTATTATACAGAGTTTGGTGGGGGAACATGATATTGGAAGCATTCAGTGCACATGTCAAGCTTCTGATGATTTGAGACATTTAGCCTTAGTGACAAGAGCCACTGACCCTGCGGATAGAACGCATTCCTGTCACGTCTTCTGTCTTGACTCTGTGGTAATGAAACACATACAAAACTATTCACATTTTTGTCTGCTTTCTCCAAACTGTTTCAGCATGTATAGTATAGTGTCTATTGTACATATTATTTTTAGTGCTACTTGCCTTCACACTTTTTGTGTAAGGTTTTTGTTCTGTGCTATACGATTATTATTTTTGGTCGTACAAATGTGTTGATTGCAAGGATTATTTTTGCATAATTTTTTTGAATGAATGCGTTTTGATGGAACCAAGATTTTAGATTGTATTTATACGGCACACATTCGTCAATATTCTGACTGACAATAATATGCTTTGATGACAAACAACAAACATGAATCATGTTTTGATGATGAAAGCAAGCATTTTGTAGACCGCGTTTTTTTTTGCGCTTTTGTAGACTCAATTATGATGATATGTACTTTTATAGGAAATAGCAACTGAGGCGATTAATAAAGAGCACAAGACCCATACCCGGTCCAAATCAGCAAATCAGCTTAGTACAAAGTCCATCAACAACTCCATTTCTTCTTCCTCTGTGATTGGTGGCGGAGCTGTAGGTGGTGGCGTAGGTGTTGGCGTTATTGGGGTGAATAATTCCAAATTCAAAAGGGAGAAATACGGAATGCAAAGTAGTAATAGTAGCGGGAGTGTTGTCAACGCCAACAATGCATCAGCTCATTGTAGATCCCATTCCGTGAATGACATTCCACCGCCAGCAGTAATCTCGGCTATAGCAAAATCTGTAACAAATTCTCCGCAAATTGAGCATCATCACCAGCAGCAACAGCACCACCATAAAGACTATGGGTTTCCTCGGGCCGAGTCCTTCAGCTTCAGCTCACATCATTCAAATCTCACAAGAGCTCCGTTGGTTTCCAAAGAGGAGCTCTGATTTTAAAATGAGGTAAGCTGATGGAATTTATTGCGTTGTACTTTTCTGTTAACATATTTACATAGCTCTACTACATATTATGCATCTCCCCTTTTTCCACTTTCACTTTAGTACGAAAAATCTTGATCAACAAATGAAACGAAAATTATCAACAATCAAGCTACTTTATATTAGAAGGGAGAACTAGAGTATTGTCATGTCTGCAAAAAACAGAGGTTACATGTGTAATCTAGTGATATCGATAATTATATGTATATCTGTTTATAACGTAACACTATCATCAAACGTTTTCTATCTCCGGCTCCAACGCAATACGAAGACCATAATTTCGTTAATTCGTTCTATTATTTTATCGGTGTCTTTATTAATTAAAAATGTTACTAATAATGGTGCACCCAAAAGATCCATTTTAACTTTAGTTACTTATAGTTGAACAGGTATTTTACAGTCATTAAATGATGTGGCGCTTTAGATCTTCTCGCAACAGTGCATAGTTTTTATTTACCATTCCGAAACATTTTCAATTTAGTCATTCCATTTTTAAGCATTCATGATACCAAATGGTGGTAATTTTTTTATTTGTTTCTAGCTTTATTTATTTATATACTAGTTTATTTTTTATTTGTAATCAAACACGCAAAACATTTTTAATAAGCGCAAAGTAGAATTGAAAGCTAAAAAAGCTAACGATGGCTTTGCATTAAAATTACTTATATTCTACTTTATCGTATATCCGTAAAAGAGGTACTAAAAATGTAAATAAAAGTCATGAAGGAGGATAATATACGTAAAACCGTGTAATAGTGACTTTGGTATTTTCTAAAAATGGTCATTCGATTAAATTGCTACATTCATTCTTCTTATACGTAGGTATTCGTCTTATTATTACCAAGTCGTATAACCGTGACATGACCACTTTTCATTACGTCAAAACTTTAAAATAACTCTTATTCATTATTATTCATTAGTTCTGAATATCACTACTACTTGTAAACTTTAACTGTTATAAATTTACTACTATTACTAAATACAATTAGGTCATTTGAAAGGGGGATATTTCAAATAGGTGCAATACTGATCCATACTCAAGAGAAAACGGTACAGATAATAAAATCTTTTACTTTGACGAGAAGCGAAAAAAAAATTTTAACATTAAATTAAATAAAACGATTAAAAAAGTACTCGAGCATGGCTGGATAATGGGTTGTTGAAGAACGGATAATAAGCTACAAATATGTAAGTGTTGCAGTAACGGTTTTTATCTCAGTACTGCAAGTACTTTTATCAGTTTCATTGGTTTATCATTAAATGGACAAAGAGGCTCTCATTCTATCACCATTTAAAAATGTTTTATGCTAAAAGCCAGATATTAAATAATAGGGCGGATTCATACAAAAAATGAAGTTTAGTGAAGATGGTAAAACTGTTACCAAACGGTTTATAGGATGAAACAGTAATAAATAATTATTATTGACTTTTTACAAGAGACAGGGAGTGAAAGGGAAGAAAAAATGGGAATCGGTTTGCTCAAAATTTGGACCCATAATCATTACATCATATTTAGAGTTTAAAACGGTATTATTTATTGTTGATAAATATTACTCTTCTACATTACTTTTAAAACCAGTTTTATGGTAACTAATATGAGCACAACGAAGGTCACAGAGATGGATTGTCGGATCATTAATTAATAGTTTGCACTGATACATTCTTCACAACTTCTCGTTGTTCCTTTATCTCCTTTATCCACTCAACTAATTCACTCTCTCAGTAATATTGAAAAGCGATAGGCTGCTAGAAAATCATTTAGATATAAATCACCATAAGATAGGCATTTTACTAAATATACTAATACTAATACAGTTAAAATTAATAAATACGTAGCTAATTAACGAAGTCAGATTTTGATTTGCTGGTTCGTTCCGTGCTACTAGCATACAATTAAAATACAAATCAGTTTTTCAACTTTCAAGTAAAGATTGGACAAAAAAGTATAAAAATCCTAATAAAGAGAATTCAATAGTTTACAATAAATACATACAAATTACAGAGAATTTACATGCATATATCGGTGATGCGATGTGAGAAAATGCAAAAAATACAAAATATTTTTCAGAAGCAGGAACATCAACAGTCTTTACTCGTCAATAAGAAAGAGAAAGCAGTTTCTTAAAAACGCTTATTCTAAGCATAGGTATATATTACAAGAAAGTTAAGATGTACACTTTTAAAGAGATGTATGAGCTCATGACTCAAAGTATACTCTCACTTTTCGCTAAACATTTTTCTACGTAGTACTTTATTGATTCTTTTTTAAGCATAGATAAAGTTTACTATGGGATAGTTGATTTATGTTCTACAGTCTAGGGTGAAGAAAGATAAATAGTGTTTGAGAAATAAATTCGTGATGTCGGTATAAAAATCTATCTTTATAACTAAATCTAATTTTTCCCTCTCCTGTTTTCCTCTACCTTTCTCCAGTTGTAATAAGAGATAATATTTTCTTTGTTGAAAAACAATGGAGGTCGTGAAGTATCTCATTGTGTCAGCAATTTAATCATACAATTTTAAGAAAGAAACATGCATATTTGTCGTGTATTTGTAGCCCCTATCTTTTCTGTGAGACTTTTGAACATTTTGCTCCACATATAGCCACATGAAACTAAAATTGATCCTATCATTTTTTTTCAAAAAAATGAACTGAAAAATTGTGACAATGAACCAACATCGACTCAAGAAAACTATGATAAAATATTACTTCTAGAATGGAAATTCAGTTTACTGCTTATATGTTTAGAAATCCTAACACTTGAAAAAGTGGAAACTAAATTTCGCTCAAAAATCCATTTCTCTTACCAACACCCGTTTTCAATCCAAAATACGATTTCCGCCTCCATAATGACCTTTTCTTAACATTGCTATTAGTAAATCTTCAACATTAAAAGATTATAAAGCCTTGCTAACCTTGGCAGCTAGAAACGTTAGCAAGCAGTAAATCCGATAAATTTTTTTTTGTTTCATTGTAATCTAGAAGAGTGCACAAGTTTACTTTCTCCGACTTAACAACCTAGTTTTCGTTTTCGAAGAAAATATAGGCCTAAAACTTCGCTTCAAGGTGCTCCTCTGTTGTGATTAGTGTTTGCTTATCTAATTACTATACTAAATATAGCGCATTATATATGAACAAGAAATCCATTAATGTTTAGAAGTATATAAATATACTGTATACGTAGTTAGCCACACACATTATACTACATTGTACATGTAATAATGACCATGTAAAGCATACTGAC
>JAHZMZ010005035.1:0-19499 GCA_027743805.1 Lepidocyrtoides sp. E14
CAAAACGGAGCCGTTTTACTATTTATAAAATTAGTCAGAGTGTAAACCTAATAATATACACAATATACACCTACCATATAGTGTGCCATACAATGTGCAAATATATCATGCATAATAGCTGACGGTGTCGGCAATAGCGAAAGATTTATTTCAACTGTCTTCTTTTGCTTATTCGCCTTCTTTTTTGCTACTACTGCTACTACTGAAAATAACTTGCTTTTAAATACTGTTATCATCATTATCATCAGTAGCAATACTACTAGAGTAGCACCATGCATGGAACCATGAAAACATTATGTGTTGCTGTGTGTGTGCACATTGTGCAACGTAGTCCACTTTTTGAGCTTACCCAAATTGCTCATCACTTTCACCAGTCGCGACTACTCTTATTGTAAAATTATCATTAAAATCATAATAGTTTGTACGTTTTCTTGCGTAAACGTTTTACATTTTTATGTTGTTTTAAATACATAGAGATTACTCTTCTCTTTATATATATTTTTTTACATAAGTGGACTCACCCATGTTTCCTTGTTTTGTCGGCATTTCCTCCAGAGGATTTTTTAACGTTTGCTCTGTGATCATGAATGTATCAGTATTGTGTGCTTACTGTATTGTATGTCTTTTAATGGATACTGTTAAAAAAAGTGTACTGTGGATATAGGTATGTCTCTGTTCTGTGTATCCATTAGCATGTTTACACTTTTAGCACAAGTTTGTCGAAAAAGTTAAGAAACATGACCACGAACGTGGAAGTTTTTTTAGTATGCATATAAATGTTTTGAGAAAATGCGAGTTTTTTGTACATCCAGAGTCGACTTGGATTTTTTGTTTCCATTTAAATTTACAAATGATGATTCTCATATTGCTAAGGGTGTCTTCTAGCAAAAACAGTAAAACTTTCTCTTGTATAGGTATTACGCTTACGTGTTCATAAAGTACTAAATGGAAAGGTAAGGTCGAGCAGGATAAAAAGTAGACCTGTTCTGCTGATTACTCAACGACGGTAGTCAGCAAATATTTAGAACGATGAGATGATCAAGGCATAGTATTTGCTTACACATAACAATGGCAAATATATATGCATACTCCAATTTATTGTTGCATGTAGCGTAATTTCAAACTGTAAAAGAATTTTTTCAAAGCAAACCAAACCGCAACGCTCTACATAATATGACTGGTTTGCTTTGACTTGGTTTCGTGATTCTGGAAATAATGGGGATGGTTAACCACTGCACAAAATGATAAAAAGTGTCAACTGCAAAATTCCAATACAGTGTCAGGGTCTCTACACCGCATAACTGCAAATTTACGTTTTCAGATAAGTTATTTAGAGAAACAAGCAACTACTGCTCTGAAAGAGTGTTCTTTTGATGTCTCACTTACTTTCGCATCCATGTGGTAGAAAGTTAGACCCCACCATTAGCAAACATCCGTTTGTGCATATATTAATGAGTACACTTAAACACTTCAGTCATGTGCTCTTGGTGGTGGTTAAAATTCTTTATTTAAATTCTTAGCACATAAGCATAACCAAATAAATGTTTACAAAACTTTGGTTCTTGTAATGTAAATCATTTTTTCGGTGCAATTTTTCACCGGTGTATGTTGAAAACAAAATCCTGTTATAGCCATGAATTCTCAATATCCTTCAGTTTTTGTCTTATCCTTAGTAACTGAACCAGACAATTGGTTAGTCAAAACATTACAGCTAAAACCTAGTATAGGTACGGATTTTTAGTGACAATCAAGATGAAAATCATAAAGGCTGATTATTTGAGTATGTGAGAAAAATCAATAAACAAATCATTTGGCACCAAAAAAACAACTGAAATTTCACCATGTATAAGGCGAAAGAAAATATTTTTCCCTCAAAAAATATCTTCATCTTGTTGTGTTGACTTGAGTTGACAAGTCTTTCAATTCAAGTAGTGCATATAGAACGCAGTGGTTCACTTTTTACATACCACTTTCCGCACCAGCGTGTGAACAATATCCTGACTTGATTTAATAACGGACAATAAATAAATGAGTAAATAAGAGAAACCACTGATTTATATCCTGCTCCTCCAAGCACACCAACATCAACTAGCTACTTGGTGTTAGACACGAAAAGAGAAGAACAAAGAAAAGATAATTACTTTCGTAAATAGGAAAATCCACATCAATATACCAACCTAAATATAACCAAATAAATCATAATATGATGATAATAATAGAGGCATGGGATGGGAATCTTTAGTGAAACAAGAAGGAAAACCGCACGCACACACACACACAAACGTACTTACTACTTACATGTTTACACAAAAACATACATAAACCAAGAAATCCATCACAGTCATTGTCATGACGATAATGATGACGATGAAAAGCGAGAAAATTCCATCAGTAAAAGTAAGTGCACACAACTTACATAAAAAGGAATGTTACTGGTAGGGAAAAAATCAACAACAGCAAGAATAATAAAAATATACTTAAAGTAAATGTATAAAATAAAGTGGAGATAGAGAGAAAGAGAAAGAAATGTGAAGACTATTGGAAAAAACAGTGTTTAGGGAAATAGGAACTTTTAACACTTATAATAAAATAAACATATAATATATCCTTTACTGAGGTACGAATGTAGAAGCGTATATTTTGTTTTGTACTTGAATTATTATATAGTTAAAAGTGTAATAGGAGAGGCTTGTTGGTGACTACGAAGAGGAAAAAATAAAGAAATACATACAATAATGATAAAAGTGTAGAAGAATATAAGCGGAAGAAGAGTGGTGGTTTAAGTGAAACAGTGAGATTTGGAAGACCCAATTCAGACAGAGCCAAAAAGACATCCTGGGAGAAAAGCATTCCGTTCCAGTGGTACTGCTGGTGGCAGTAGTGGTGGTGGTACTGGTACTACCGCACTACTTCTCACAGGATTTTTGGATTTTTATTACTTTTCCTTGTTTTCTCTTGTTGTTTGCTGACAACCCAAACGGGCTTAAAAGCAATCGTCAAGAGAAAGAGAAAAGAGAGAGAGAGAGAGAGAGAGAGAGAAAGTCAGAGAGAAAAGGCGAGACATGCAAGAGAAGAGAAAGATTGTACATAGTAGTTTACGTCCGTCCTCTATATACATGCACACGTAAAAGTGTATATTATATGTACACATTACGGAGCATTTAAGACAGAGAGAAGCAAGTAAAAAACTTGCTTTTTTACTTTTATTGAAAGAGAAAGCAGTATAAAGAAAAAAAAGCAAGCACAGCAACTCTTGATGTAACATAAAAAAGGACAAAGGAAAAAAAGAGAAAGCAGGCAACATCCGCCGTTGTTGGATAGAAATATATTGTACGGATAATATTGTGTGTGTGGGTTGCTTGCTTACTTCTTTTTTCTCCGGCTTTTGCTGGTTGACTTGAGTCACAGTAGTGTCTCCTTGTATGTATGTGTGTGTGTTTGTACGGGACGACGAATGAGTCTCTTGACAAAGAGTTTTTTTTTTGTTGGTGGAAAAAGAGGGAAAAGCGGCAAAAAGGCAGTGGGATGCACAATGTGCTCTTTTTTGCCTTTTACTTCTCGTTAGTAGATTCCTATTGATTTTGTGCCGGGTTCAGATCACTGCACGACACGGCCAACAAGGAAAGATGATCATCATCATTTGCCTGTCTTTGCGAAAGTACTTGTGTGTGTGTGTGTGTGTATGCTCGTTGTACAGAGAACAAGTAGTAGTGGTATTAGTGTTGGTAGTCAAGTGAATGTGATGCAACGCAACCGCTTTTCGCTTTGAATAAGGATAAACACAGCACGCAGAATATAAAAAAACCCCAAGGCGATGCTGGTGATGGAAGTTGTATGATTTGGTCTAGGGATGATGATAATACGGAGACTTGGCAGGAATATTAGCAGTTTCCAAATTCCAGTCAAGTCACTGCTATGGAAGCACTAGTAAGTAGGCTTTTACATGATGGTGAAATAAAATAGGAATGTTTTTGCCCTTCTTCTACAACACATTTAGGCGTAAAGTGGAACCCAATGTTAGCGTTGCTGTGAAGTAGTAGTATGATAAATGTAAATGAAACTTGATAAGATGGTAAGTACATACATTCATACATATCCCACCTATGTTTACATTGGAATATGATGGTGCAAGATGAGAAAAGTAAAAGAGGTTGTAATACCTTTTACACACTCTACGCACAAATACATTACTTTGTAGTAGTAGTAGTCCGTTCAAGCTCTTTTCTTCTCATATAGTGTCTCATTTTTTACGTCTCAAGAAAGGTTTCACTTAGCCGTCTTTTATCGGCGTCGATACCGTCGACGACGGCGACGACCAAGATGATATGACGATGCAATGTTCCTGCTCACTACTTTTCTACAACATTTCAACTGAAGGGCTTCCTTGTGAAAAGATGAAATAAATGTTGCCATCGTCCAACCACTCGTCTATATTCCCTTTTTATCATCCACTCCGTATATCCCGATATTATTATTATTATTATTATTACTATTATTATCACTTGAACCGTACCTAAGCAGAAAATTTATAATACATTCCATAAAACTGCCTTGATATATAAAGATCCATAGTATTCAATATATTTTAGGTTCTACATGTGTATTTTTTGGTTGAAGTCGATGTCAAATAAGAAGGAACAATCCGATCGTCTTTCCCATTTGTTGTTCATGTCGCCAACAGCGCCAATTTTGGCAGTACTGCACATAAAAAAGTGAAAGGAGATGTGTATGGGCATCACATAAGTAAATATGTATGTATACGGGTAATACGAAAGCAAGGAAAAGAATGATGCTGATTATCATGGTTGAGAAAAAATGGATGTCGATGGAGTTCTTTTTGAGTCTGCTCCATACAGTACGAACTCCAACGGTAAAAAAGGTATAACGCTTTATTTCCCACCCCGTTTAGGACCTACAGCCTGTATACATTTCTACATCTATAATTCTCACAACTCACTAAAGTGCATAGAAAATTCAAACATTGTGTGTGTGTACACTTGCCTTTACTGTGTCCTTGGTGAGTGGTGACAATAATATGAAAAACTACACGTCATCCCTACAGCCAAGGAATATCAAATCTGTGAATAATTAATGGCTTGTGCGCTTTCTGTCGGAATATTGTCACTTACAAGCAAGTGACAATCTCATCATGAGTGACTTGCTAAATAATGGAATTGGATGTTATTGTTATCTTTAGCAATGCCTAAGTGAGTTAAAGGCATAAATATGTATGCGCGCATCTATATATATATCTTGTACATATTTTATACAAGCCACTTAAAAACATCCACCCACAATGTAGCGTGTCCGCTGCCCTGTCATTTAATAGAGTGTTGAGAGCTTGCTGAGGCTGTATTGTATGCTTCTTTATTTTTTTCCTTGCCTTTCATGAAGTGAGAAGTTTCGAGGAAAAATTGGTCCATCATCAATGGAATTGTCTTGTCTCTTGTCTATTTTCGCTTTTCCTAGCCGTGTCTTGGAATACTTCCGGTGATGGACAAAAAAAACTTAGCATTTCTTTCGAAGCATTATCATCTCTTTTCTTCGTGTCTTATGAATTCATATAATGTATATTTATATAACCGACATTTTGTTGCTGCTCTGATGCCTTTAAAAGTTTATTTGTTGGCATCTCGTTTGCATGCAGTAAATGTAAAAGTGCGAAGAACAGCAGCAGTCGTTGTGTTTGACGTTACTGTTTTTCTGCGTTGTTTGTATTGTTATTTATGGATGTAGTGGTGGTGGTAGTTGAATATCTTATGATTATTATGTGGTATGTCGCGGAGTGAGTTAGTCAAAAAGGAAGACGAGTAGATGACGTGGAAGAAATTGGTAGAGTGGTGACGATGGCGTTACTGTTAAATCTTAACCTTTCATTCTTTTTCCCTTCCCATCACATTTTCCACTCAACTATCTTCAAACACTTTATTTTTCTTCTTCTCTCTACAAAAATGAATAACTTGACTTAAAGGGTAACGTGGTGGTGATGTTTATGACGTCAGTAGATACTGGCAGTTTGGGTGATGATAGTGATTCTTGATGGTACATACAGCAGTACTTGTTAAAGTGTACATTAAAGTCTGTATCTATCGGTATGACGGTACAATTGTTATGCATAATGACACAAAAAGAAAAATTTAAGTTGCAAATTTTTTCTTTCAAAAATCTCCATAATGTAAGGGCAGACAACATTCTTAGAAAAACAGAAACGTATTCAGCGTTCCTTATTATGGCCGTTACCTTGCCCTGTGACATAATCATGTAGGATCCCTTGTTCGTCCCTTAAATCTACTACACAAACACTACTAGCTGAACTCATACTCCTGCTTTGAAAAAACATATAAAGTGGTAATCTGACCCATAAAAGAAATTTTGTGAAAGTTACAAAGGTTTCAGCAAGAAAATAAACAACTGAAAAAAATAAACCAACCATAAGAGGAACAATAGAACTACGGATAAAACTTTAAAAAATAGTAGCAAAGAAATATCCTATATTTTCTCACTTAACTTATCTGATATTAAAATAGGTTGCATTATAAATGCAAAAAGTCAGTAGCAGCACCGTCACTACCACATCGCTTCTAACATAATCATCAACAACACAACCACCGTCATCTCACTCACATTTTCTCATCCAGCAAAGTTTTCCATGTATAAAATATTTTATTTATTTATTTATTTACATACAAAATACATGAGCAGGACGACGACGAAGACGATGACGACGTCGACTAAGAAAAAGAAGAAGAAGGTAGGTAGGAACACTAGTGTAAACTTAAGTAGTAATATAATATTCGCGTGTATTTTTCTCCACTGATTTCTTATGCAATCATAAATTATGCATTAGAAGTTTTAGCATGTGATATGAAGTGAGTGAGCCAAGCCAACAGCTAACAACATCAATAGCAGCAGCAGCAGCAGCACTACATACTACACACTAGCCTACAACCAACAACAACATTGCTATCAGCAACACCAACTTTCACTCTCAAAAACTCACTCAAGTCCGTCCGTCAGCCTGTCATTCAGCAAGGAAAGCAACCGAGAGAGTCCTGAGAGATATTTAAATATCTTATGCGTACGTATATCCATTACGCTTGTAGCGAACGAGCATGTTAGAATACACACCACACACACACACGTTACACATACGTGTAGTATCCTTTTTTTGTACATATTGTTTCATATACACGGAAATGGCAGACATGCATCTTTAAATAAAAATGTGAGCAGCCAAAAACACATCTGTGGCAAAGCAGCAGTTAACAAGGTTCAAGAGACTTTTTCTTCATGAAATAATAATGCTCCCATTCATTCTAAATTGTGCAACAGTAAAAAGAGAGAAGCTAGAGAAAAAAAAGAAAGAAAGTGTTAGTAGGTAGTCACATGCTTGCCATGTTGGTAGTAGTAGTGGTAGACGTCCTCATCATCATCATCATCATGATCATCACCATCGTCACTGCCATTGCCACAACCACTACCATACTATCATCCCATATTGCCTTCTTCCTCAGTCTCTCCCTCTATTACACTTTTGTTGTGCGCCACTACTAGGGCAGACCAGGTTTTCTCATAGGAGCAGATATTGCTGTTTTCTACTTTTCAAGTTGAATACAAATTGGACTTGAGGGAAGGAAAGAGAGAGAAAAATTGAGAAAAGGTTAGCGCTGGTGGTGCTGCTTCTGGTGATTCTTCCACGGTCCTCGTCCTTTTTATTATTGTTTTTTCTCCTCTCTTTCTCTTCCAAGTGTTTCCAAAATGGTACCATGAACAGTGTATGGAGATGGAAGTAAAGGAAAATGAGGAGGATTATTATTAGACACACACACACTGGGTAGGTTGTTGTAAGTGCGTTTTTATTCCATCAGACAAGCAGGCAGACAGACAGTGAGGGTCATTCGCATGTCCGTGTACTCATGTTTGTCTGTCTGCGTTTGTAAACGTACATGGGTATACATATACACGGAGGTGGTTCTACAGTGGAACTTTTAAATACAAAATGGTGTATCCTTTTTTACGCAAAATTTACTTCTCATCGGTACGGTTCACGTGCTTAAAATGTGAATTAGCTGAAGGAAATGAAGGTACACCGCTAGAAAATAATGATGATTACCTGGAAGGTCATCATCGCATACTACTACTACTACTACCACCTTTTGCATTATTTGTGCCAGTTTGCATTCACAATGTACCTTTTGCATTTTTAACGTGTGCGTACAAACCTTTTTTGGTATTAATGTACTTACTTTTATGTATTTGGCAGCTAAAAATCCATGAAAATGAGCAAGTTCACTGCTATACCTTATTCTGAATTCTAAGGAAGTGGTATAGGTACTAATTTTAGCAAGTGAACTTTCATGGTACATAATATAATACTGGCCCTTATGTCACGTGTTCGAAAGAAAAGCAAATTGGCAAAGTAAGCTAATTTCATTCACTTACGTATTTTGAGAGCAATTACAGAACAAAGCTGAGCAATATTTAACTTTAAACAAGTTTTTGTCTTTGATAAAATTGACATGTAACCAGTACCATTTAAATTTCATGCTCAATGTTACAACACGATGAACTGACACGCATCGTTTAATTACATTGTATATACACAACAGTAGCAAAGGTTGTCTTTATGAACATTCAGTTTTTATGAGATGACAAGGATGAAATTGGCGTTCATGAGAAAAATAAAAACTTCATTTTATCCAGCAAAGGAATAATGTGGAACAAAGTTTCAGACACACTTCCTGGAACAGCCAGCCAATAAAAAACTTAAAAGGAATCAAAAAGCAGTAGCAAAGCAAAGTAGAGGATTTTTTTAAAGAAGATTTTTTTGACGAAAATGGTTTTTCTTTGCAAGTCTTGTTAAAAACAATCATTTATAACTGTATGTATACCTTTTTGAAATGGTCATAAATGTGCGAGTGGGTAATAAATGCATAAAAAAATAATAATACTTTTTAACATTTCGAGTCTTTCATGGGAAAAAAAGTAATGAACCAGTCGTTGAAAGTCAGTCTACTACACTTTACAGTTAGCCAGTGTTACGTACAAGGATTGACAAAGATATAGACTAACCTTTCATGTGACTTGTTATACTTTTGAAACAAATTTGAATTTTTCCCGTTTACAAAATCTCCAATTGGATTAAATTTATAGTGCTATATTTTTTGTAGCTGCCATTCTTCAAACTTAATCTTCATCCACATGATGATCACTCTGAAACTTGCCTTTCTATATAGCTGCAATATAGCAGTAGACAAGCAAGAAGGCGATGACGATGATGATGGCTATTTTAATGTAATGGCATAAAATAAAATAAAATAAAAAAACTTTTCTTTTTTTTTCTTCCTCTCCACTGTTCATTTCAGTAAGTACGTTTTGAGATCAAGGGAGGAAAAAAAAGTTGCGGATTTACCTAAAAGGAATTCCAACTTTATCTCTTCTTCTTGTCTCTTTCTCAAAGAAACAGCAAAACTTTGGAAATGTGAGGGAAACAGGGAACATTCAACTTTTCTTGTTGGTTTTAAATTGTATTTGTACATACTTAATATGTATGTATGTGTCCCTCTACTAGCAAGGTTTATTTAATATCCTATAGTGGGATTGGTCGCAAAGCGAATAAAAAAAGAAAAACCTTTGATATTACGCAAAAAAGTTTTATTTGTGTGCCAGGATGACATTAGATGAAATGGAAATGAGAAGGAAAAGAGCATCATGATATGAGCAAGAAGATGATGATGACGATGATAATGATGATTATTATTTTGGAAATAAAAATGTAGGAGAATAGTAGTCATTGCGGATATTTGCTTTGGTTGGCTTTTTCCCTCTTGTGTATTATCTTCTTTTTATTGGAAGTAAGTTAAGTAAGTAATGCTGATAGACGCATACACGCATTTTATCTAAAACGTAAATTTTATATCTCTATGCAGATAGATACTAAAAAAAACTTCATACTACAACTACGCATCGCTGCATAATAATCTATCTCTTTTGAGTGTATTCTTAACCTTTTTGCGTTTTTTATGGTAGCCGCAGATTTTGGTCTAGATATGATGATAAAAAGGAAATGCCTGCAAAAAAGTGGAAATCAATACTTCATAACAAACTGACGTAATAAAAGGAAAGATAGTGATGATGATGCTCATGATAAAAGTTGGGTAATAATGGATATGGAAAAAGCTAACAAGATACGCATGTTTTCGTTACAAAATTAGGTGAATAGAGAAAGTTTTTTTTACGAAAAGAAGTTATTCCGAGATTGATGTAATGGTAAGAAACGTGACAATAAGCATGTTTACGCGTAACCTAATATCATCCCTTTTTTTATCATGAACACAATTCTCAAATGTTATGCATGTACATACCTAACTGGCACATTAAATTCCCAGTAAATCCAACTTGTTTTACGTCATGCATTAATAGTATTTATTCTACTTTCCGTTTATGTTAATAAACTTGGAAGTTTATTATAGTACGTGCTGTACGGTGAAGATTATTTGTTGTTGTCGCTCAGTTTGAAGCCCATAAACAGATTTATTTTACAACGTGATAAATTTAAAATAGGCCTTTTCCTGATTTTCCTCTACTGCTGTTGACGGAGAGTTGTAAAAGCAAGAAAATGTTTATTTTCCTTTTTCTTCTGCTTCGCTTTATTATAATATTTCCACTGTTTTCATGTGATACTTTACCACCTCGAAATGTAATACGGAGATGAGAAATGTATTTGAAAAAAAATAAAGTGAAAGCGGGCAAGTCTTTCATTCCATAGTGTGGCTTTTGGATAGATGCCAGTCAAAATCTTGTACTTTGTTTCCATCATCCTCATCATAACAAAAAGTCTTGTTATATTGTATTTTACCAACCAACAACGAGAACAAGAGAGAGAGAGAGAGATGGTAGAAATAAAAAAATGTGAAACACAAAACCAAGTTTTGACAAAGAAATTTATTATTTTTTTATTCCTTTCCTTTGCCTTTCCTTCTTTTGAAAAGAGGTAATGCTGTAATTTGTACAAAAAGCAAAATTGGAAAAACCCATAGCTGTTTCGTAGAATCCGATTTTATTTATCAGCACATTGTGGTTTTTGGTTACTGTGGTTTTCCAAGAAGGGTAAACAACAACCGTATTTTCTGGATAACCTACAATTTCCTTATTGTGAATCTCAAAAGCAATACAGGCAAAGCAGGCTTTTTTGAGAAAATCATTTTATACGCGTGGGGGTTTCTTCTGATGTGCTAGTAGTAGGTGATTTGTATTTTTAATTTAGAATATAGTTATATGGGTTAAAACATCTGATTTGCGTTTCACTCTTCTCGCAATTTTTTTGTTATGACAAAATATCAAATGACATTTTGTTGCAAAATGTCGAAAATAAATGCTGACTCAAAAATATATTTATGTAGTAAATATTATTAAATTTTTTTATTATTCTATACACATCCAGTCGTTCCGCAGCTGCTACTGCTGGTCAACTGATGTGTGAAACGTGAAATGAAATGAAACAATGAGTGAAATTCAGTTGAGTTGTCTTGTCCCTTGCTCTTTTTTTGTACCCTCAAATCATACATATTTTCTTGACATGAAAGCATCACCAGTAGTACTATTGAAACATCAGAGTCTCGTTGTATGAAAAAGTAAACGAACAAGGCAGCGACAGCATCTTCTTGCCGAGACCATAACAATACCCTTTCTTTCTTGAACAACTGTGCGGACCCATGTCATTTCACTTTCACAAAAATAAATAGAATCGCTTGCATGTAATATCTGAGAAATTTGCCAATGTCTGTACAAAATCATCGCCTTTTAATGCTATGGTAGGGCAGTAGCGTCTATTGATTCGACGTGGACTTGCTTATACTTAAATACTCAAGCCATTTGAGAGTTTGCCTCATACTATTATTTGGTTGTGTTCCCTAAAACCAAACGTTCCATTTTATCCCACTCTCTCTATCTCTCTGGAGTTCTTTCGTGTCTTCCGATGAACTCAAAAGAGAATGAGAATATGAAAGAAATGTGGGAGGGTGCAGTCATAAAAGATGCGGCTGCTGTTGCTGACGATGGTGTTGTGTCTGCTGCTGTTGTTGTTGTTGTCATCCTCATGTTTTTCTTCCTTTCTCTTGTCATTCTGCACAAGACAGCTCTGATAAAGTCTATGCACTAATATACCCTTTTGTCATCCTCAAAATCATCATTATCAACGTTCCGCATTCCTTTTGTTCATTTACCAGAAAGCGAAAAAATGGAGAACAGAAGTGGTAGTGGTAGCACGGTGGTGTGATGATGATTATGTTCCAATGCATAATATATTTTTTGCTGGTTATGGAACTAAAAGTTTCCCGTTCAGTCAAACATAATAATTTGGAACGATTTATTTTCTTGGTAGCTGTACCACAACAACAAGCACACTTTGAATAGTAAAAATTAAGAAAAACGCAGTATGTATTGCAAAAATGGTCATGCAACGGTGGTAAGCACTAATAGCAAAATTTTAATTATCACTTGTTGTTATGTATTCTTGGTGCAAAGTACATTTGTAATGTTGTTATTTTGCGACGCAAATGTTTTATTTGAGGATACGTGATAAGGATGGCTATTGTGTAATAAGAACAATGGATTAAATCTTATTTCGTTTCTCAATCATGATGTGTTAATTTAAAAAAGACATCAAGTCTCTGACAGCTGCTTCAATATATTACACAAATATACCAAGTGAGGGGATGGGAGTCCTCATAACGTTTGGCATTGATTTCTATTTCATTGCGGGAGAAGGTGGATAGAGATGCTGAAGGGTATCATCACTATCTGTTACAACATAAAGCCGTATTTTGAAGCATAATTCAAGTAGCAATATACTCTCGTAAGAAAAAAAAATCAGCTCTTCGCCAAGAAAGTTGAATAAATTGGATTGGCTGTTTCAGTTGTACCTTGAATACAAAGTGATCATCCATATACCTATAATGGTACAGGTGTGATTTTGGCCTTGATATATGTGTATCATATAAAGGCTAAGAACCATCATATCTTTTATAAGTAAACTTACGATGTTGATATAGAAAAAAGGGGAAAAATATATACTAGAAGACAATTTTGTTCAGACTTTTCCTTACTCGGTCTCACTTCAGTTTACCTTTAGCTGAAGGAAATATGAATCTTGGGGAAGAAAATGAAAGAGTTAATGAACATGTCTGAGAGACTATGATGTTGCCGAGCAAGCCAAGCGAGCCGGTTTTTGCCTACCTGCCAGTTTTCCTAGCTCACTTTCTCATCCGTTTCTATTCTTTCTTGAAAAAAAAACTTACTTTTACTCTCTACCTCCACTTTCCTACTATTCCTAGTCTTTTATTTATGCACAATATCATATCCTATTTCCTTTTGAAATCTTACTCGTTCATCATATCACTCTGTCTTTCACTCCACTCTTCCATGCGCTAACACACACACTACTAGTTGTAATTTTGAAAGTTTTTACCGTTTCTAACCGCCGTCGACCGCCAAGTTCCTTTTCATCGTTGTGAAGAGAAACAGTGAGAAAGGTAAACGAACTTATTATTTCTACTGCAATAATATTATGTAAATTCCTCATTATCTTCAAGTTTCAGGTTAGAGAAATATCCTTTCTTTCCTCTTTTCCCTTTCTCAACATTCATCCCTTTTTTCAATCTGCCCATCCAAACAGCCACTCTTTTCTTCTGATCTCCATATACGGTCTTTCATTTCATACGACCAGACAGCCATAATAGTTCAGTGTACGCCTGTATTGTGTAGAAAAAAGTAAGAAATGGAAGAAAAGGTGGATTAGTAATATGCAATCGAAAATTGAACAGAAATTTATCTACCTACTTTTCGCAATATTGAAACTACCGTCTACAAACTTTATGTTTTGATTGGGCTGAAAATGACAGCGACAGAACTGAGAGTGTTGTTTCCTTATTTATAATATAAAATAGGTACGTCCAATTCATTTCCAATCCTTCCACTTTCATTACCATCTTAAACAGATTTTTGTTGCGAATCACTGTTTCTGGTGGCCATGCGCCGCTATCAAAACGTGGTGTACGTGTAACACTGCAGAAAAAAAGGAATAGTGATAGATAATGGTCTTTAGTAAATTTGACTGTGAGACGATTCGTTCTTTGATAATGTCACCCTGGAATTTGTCAATAAGTAAGGCAGTAGTAAAAAAAATGTAAGTAATGTAATGTGAGGATCGCATTGGAGAATAACATTTTTTCGCAAAATCGATTCACTGCTGCTGCTGGTGATGATGATAAATCTCTAACATGTTGAAAACACATCTATTCCAGTAATTTCCTTGGGAATACAAGAATCTCCTAAACTGTTGTTGCGCTCGCTTACTCAAACAATGCCAGTGTTATGTTCCTTCATGTCGACGAGAATGTTGATTATGGCGGTGTCGTTGTCCTCACTCATTTTTTTGTAAATACTACTACTGCTGAAAAAGAACAAGAAAAAAAACAGCAAGACGAAAATGTATAAAAACACAACTGATTACATTTTTGAGGGAAGAAAATAAAATTTATATTTATAAGTCCATTTTTACCGCATTTCTATAGAGAGTTGTCGAAGAAAGAAAAATCAGTGGAAAACTAGAGAAGAACAAATCTTTGGTTTTAAAAATGGAATAGTAATCAGATCCTAGCTCTTAGTTTTGGGAAAGTGCAACCATAAAAGTGTGTCAGTTGTTTATGTACAAAACAAAGTCTTCTGTTTGTCTGTCTACGTATGTAGTTCTACAAAAAAACTCCACTTATAAGTTGCCATGTTCTGATTATTATATGAGTGAGTACCTAAGCAAAAATACACACATTTTGAGAAGTGAGCATTACCACTCCCGTTTTTTTTGCTCAAGTGAAGTATCGGTGAAAAGGAAAAAAAGGAGAAAATAAGAAGAAGAAGACGAAGGAGTTGTTGACGCTGTCGACTGCTGCCTTTCCTCTGTCTGTATTTCGTTGTGATCGGAATATTAAGGGAAAAAAATAAAATAGTAGCATGGTCTTCTTTTCCTTCCTCCGTGAGTGTGTGTGTGTTTTTTTTTTCGCTGCTCACTACTCATTCACTTTTGCAGGGTGATAGAGAACGAAAGATAGATAAGGGCTCATTAAAATGGATGACTATACTGATGTGAATAAAAAAGATGCCGACAAGTAAAAGGGACTGAGAATGTACCAGTACACAAAGTAGTTGTTGGATTTAAGTTGGATGGGAGAATGAAAAAAAAATAAAAGCATGAGAAAACAAATGTATCGAAAATGTACATTTTATGTGGGAGAATGCTTGCCTGTACATTCATTCAGATGATGATGATGATTGTGATGTGCACATAAAAAGTAAAACATGTTAAAAAGTGTTTGTGTATGGATGGTTGTTTGTTTACTGGATTTCTTCTTTTTTTTACCGAGAAGCTCACAAACAACAAGCTCAAGTAGGGAATATGTATGTTGATGTAGTCCATTATAGAAACACATATTTTAACTGTGTTCTGCTCTCTGCTATTTTTATATTTGGTATTTTCCTCCTTCCTCTTCGTCTGTAAATGCGCTTGCAAATATACTTGAAAGCAAGTGGTAGAACAAGGGAAGAAGATAAAGTTGATTTCTTGGATGCGTAGCGTAATTTTTTATCGGTACAATTTGAATGCATAGCCATGCATCTGTTATATGTGCTTGTGTTATTATGTATGCTTGGGAAAAAAAAGGAATTTCATTGAAAAATGCTGAGAGAAGCAATTTTAATAGAGGTAGGTACTCTGCATGCATATGTTACTAACCAAATAGCACAGAACCGTATATAACATTGTCTGCCTTCATCACGGTTCAATAATATTTACTCGGTTTACTTTGTATTCCTTTAAAAGAAGCGACAGGGAAAACGTAGAAACAGAAGAGGATGAGGAGAAGACTCTCCGAAGAAAGTAATGGAGAACCGGTTTTTTTTGTTGTTCCAAATGACTCCTTTTTCTCCACATCCTTTAATGCTTTCTCCATATTCCATCCTTTCTAACTTTCACTTTTCCTATGTGTCGTTGCATTTGCATACTGTGATTGTGTTTGGCATGAGAGATACAAAGCCAAATATCTATGGCTGGAGGGAGAAGGAGAGCAGTAGAATGAGAAGCGCGTAAAGCTTAGCGGCAGCAAGTTTAATACTTTTTTCCTGGGAAACGTTACTTAAATCTTTTCCCTTCTCTTTTCTCCTCTTCTTTACTTCCCTTTTATCTACGCCTCTCATTGCACTTTCCCTTACTCTAAAAACTTGCTCTTCTTCTTCTTCTCATCGTCGTCGTCGTAGTCGAGTCGTCTTTTGCTCTTTGTGTGAGAAATCCAGGGAAATTGATTGCATTAAAACAAATACGAAACTAAATCAGAAAAGGAGCTCTAGCATACTTCTTACGAGGAAATGGAAAGGAGACAAAGACATGCATGGAATGGTACAGGTCCACAAGCAAAATATATAGCTTTTCATTCATTCAAATCTGCTGACTTTGTTTCAGTATTTCAAACAAAATCTCAAACAAACTCAATGTACTGTCGTCGTGCTATTACTATAGACACGGCATTGAGCAGAGAGGAAAGGCACAATTAAAATAGGCACTTTCCCTTACTTTTATCTTTAGTAATGACTTACGTGTGTGTATATGGAATAATCTTATGCACTAAAAGTAAGCAGTTAGTAAGAAGAATTTTCAGAGTCTCAACAGGATTGACTGCTTTTGTTTCTAGTTGAAGGAAAGTAGAAAGGAAAGAAAATCAGATCAAGTTTCTTTTCACGAAAAGTATAAGGCTGGTTAAAGAGAAGGAAAGAAAGTATTACGTGGCATGCACTCATTCATTCATTCATTTATATGGAGTAGTTTTGCAACAAGAGTGCATTGTATTCTACTAAAATAATAGTAATTATTATATAGGGATAATCAACTAAATAGAAAAAAACTTTTCTTTCAACCATCCATTCCCATTCATTTATTCATTCAACCCTTGTTCCAAATTTATTCTTGAGCCAAAAATTATACTCATGCACTACACTTATACATACTTACTTACTTATGTCTATTTAAGTTGGCGTGGAAAGTCAAACTTAAAAACTGACTTGGCATAGACAAACAAATAGTGCATGCATTACAGAGACTACTACTATGCATTATGAGTATTATTATTATTGTTATTATTATTACCATCATCATCATGATTGTTATTGTGTAGGTGGAGAATTAATTTCAACTTGTTTAGAAGAGGAAAAAGAAGTATCATGCTCACTCAAAAGGGGATTAGTTTGCCGTGTTGGACTTATTGCTATAAATTATTTAGCACTACACTCCCCAGCATTATATCCCTCCATACTACAAAAATAATATATTACTTGTGTATAAATGTGAAACATAAGTATTTGTACCAGAAAATAATAATAATAATCAAGTATGGCGCGTCGGCATTGGCATTATCACTGCCGTCGTCATGTTTCTCAAAACTGTACCAGCATGGTCGGCCGCACATTCAGAGAAAAAAAAGTTGGGAAGAGAAGTTGACAAATATAAAAAAGTTGGTGTATATTCCTAGCAAGCAAGCAAAGAGAGCTCAGTTCTGTCTGTGCTCCTACAAAACTCTTACTATTACTACTACTAATAATAGTAATAATAATACTAATATGCGCAGCACACACACACAGACACACACGCCCGTTATTTTTTTTTCTTCTTCTTTCCACGCGATGTTTTCACTGACTGCTGCTATTGCAGTTGCCTTCACCACTGCCGTCATGATCATCAAAGGCGGCACAAGTAGTCGTAGTGGCAGAGCAGAGCAGCAGATCTTTCCATCGGGACTCATTACAAAAGATTTGGAGAAGGTAGATTTGACAGAAATAAATGGGCAACTGTCAGCCGGGGAACACTTTCACAAGACTGATGTCCTATTTCTTTGCTTTGATTACCATGGATGGCAAGAAATACTCCCTCTCTCCCATTCCCAATTCTTGTTACTTTTTTTCCCCTGGCTTGTTCACGGATGATATGAATGTATGAATGAATGAATGAATAAATGAAAAGAATCATTTTTATTTTGTGACATTTTTGTCTGTTTATGAGTTTCTAGATGAAATGTCTCTCTCTCTCTCTCTCTCTCTCTCTCTCTTCATCCAAAGCATACGTGTTTGTCTGTGTCTGAATTTTTACACTTGTATTGCTTTAGAAATAGGATCATGTATAATATTTTTGCTAAAGAGACAGATGGAAAGAAAACAACACAAACAATTTTTCTCTCTCTTTGTTGTCGTCTTTTCTCTTGTTTCTGTTGGAGGTTTGGCTTGAAAATGAATCGGATGTGACATGTTCTTAGAAGATGAAAATCATTTGGAACAAGTGAAAATATAACATATTTTTGTCACTGAATAAATAATAATTTGATCAAAGAGGAAGAAGAGCTTCTGTCTCATTTATAATAATTTTTCCGTCGTACTGCTACAGCTTGCTTAGGAAATGGTATTTAAATAATAATAATAATAAAGAACGCATCATCGCTTGAAACCTTCTGCTGTTATGGTAGAATTACATTCAATAGCTTGTCAAAGCTAAATAACTTTGTCTGAACACGTAATCCGCACCAATCTTTTTTCAGTTCTGCAGGTGTACGCACATTTACATTTACAAAGTTCGAACTACAAAGCTGTAGATTTTCTACAGAAGAATGAACAGATTGATCATCATCAGCATGTATAGTCAAAGATTAACGAAGAGACAGAGAAATGTAAAAATGTTTTTATTATAAATGACTACCTACTTTCAAATATTGCTTGTTTATTTTACATCATTAGGCATTTTCCAATTTGTAATTGCATTCACGCCTTGGAAATCAAGAGCAAAAGAGTCTGCGCATTATTTTATCTTTCAACTCATTTTGCAAAGCATTGGGGCACTGAACCCTTCATAATATTTTGTAAAAACCACATTTCACAAACAAACTTTAGAAAGTGTATATTTAGTAGTCAGCTAGAAATATATAATTTGTCGGTTCATGCACTACTATAGACATAATATCTACATGAAAAAATAACACCATGCTTCATGTATGTAACCACTTTATATCGTTAAGACGCATCAACAATGGAAACTGGAAAAGCCACTCATATAAAAGAGACTCGAATTTTATGTTGCATAACCATCGTATCAGCATCATCACTTTAAAAGAAAGACCACTTTCCGCTATTCTTTTACGTGTACATGCATATAAGCATTTAAGACATGGCATCCTGCAACCCACATTTCACTCGTTTACCAAAGAAGAAAAGTAGTGCTAATAGTGTTCCAAGTCGTCACAAGAAAACTCGTAGATATTCACATAAAGGACAAATAAGTGGTAGTAGTAGTAGTAGTAGAAGCTGTAGTAGTACAAACGACAGTCATTGTTTTCTTGTAGTACTCCCCTCGCTCTCGTCTCCTCTCTCTTCTTTTCTTCATCCTCCTCACAACATTACCATTAGACAACTTT
>JAHZMZ010005036.1:0-15494 GCA_027743805.1 Lepidocyrtoides sp. E14
TGACACGTGATATTGATTGGAAAACACGCATCACTATAAAGTATTCATATAATGCTCTTCTATGATGAGCAACTATTCCAAACTTTGGAATCCAAAGTAATTCAATCCATAGAATTTTTTGTCATGTATTTTTGCTAATTGAGAACATGTACATGTAAAAGCAACATGATTGATTACTGATTACATATTACATTGATATGGCATCGTGGTTGGGATTTGGGTTTGGGAACCCTTGTAAAGTGTATGATTAAAACTTGTTATTTGACAATGTGTTGTTTTTGTTTGGTTTGCAATTGAAATCTTCAAGGTCAGTAACAAAGAAGCCTAGCTACAATGCACTTGACATTTGTCTGTGACATCACAAGTGTCGGATTGATTATTATTTATATATTCCAACTGCACCCACTACTGAAAGGCCAGTCTTAACTTGACCAAAGATATTGTAACTCGTATTTTTTTCAATTAACAATCATGAAGCAGTCGATAGGTATACTTTTGAACCTTGCGGTTTTACTTTGTTTAGCGGCTGCTGCCGTTGTCGTAGAGAAACAAAGACCATTCGCTGGGCTGAAAAATGGAATTCTGCACAAATCGGGGGTGAAGAGTGAAGAGAACGGGCTCATAGTAGATGTTGACCCATGGAATACTTTTGCGACACAAGGAATACTTGGCATTTCCCTTCCCTCTGCCGTCGGTCAAGTTCGCTTAGGCGTCTGTGAAAGTCCGTTGGATGACTGCTTCGAATGGGGAGATTTTGCGCGCCTAGTTTTAAAGCCTAGTAGTAAGGATAGCAACCACTGTACAAGGTTAGAATGGACATCCAACTATGCCAGAGAACTTGAAGACTGTTACGACCTGGATTCCCATGTACACTGGTACGGGGGTGGTGAAATGTTTACCCAAATCTGGCCCATTGAGAAACGTCCAAGACTAGAAAGCCCTTACATCACTGCTGACCAAATGGCAGACAATGAACGCCAATTTGGTGGAGTCGTAGAAAACTACTGGCTACTTTCTTCTGGAGTTGCTCTCGTCATTGATCCAGATACTCCATTACACTTCAGTTTGAACAGCACTCATCCAAACAGGGTCTGTTTTACAGCCAGAGATGAGACGCCTTACTCCAAGAGAAGTCCTCTCACGTTGAATTATGAAGTGTGTGGTGCACCGGGAATGAATGTTAAAGATGTTCATAAATTAGTCAGCTCCACTTTCTTCGAAAAACCGGCAGGGATTCCAGATGAAGAAATGCTGATCAAACCGCTCTTTTCAACATGGGCAGAGTATAAGGTAAATGTGAATCAAACTATTGTTCTAGACCATGCAAGGAGGGTTGTTAGCGAGGGATTCGCCGACACCAGTCATATTGAAATCGATGACCATTGGGAGACATGCTATGGCGAAGAGGAATTTGACCCTGTCAAGTTTCCTAACCCGAAAGCAATGATAGACGAAATTAAGGGCATGGGCATGAGAGTCACCTTGTGGGTTCACCCATTTGTCAACTACGGTAATTATTCACTTGATTAATGATCCATCATATAATATGAATGCATCTTCCTTTTAGTACATACCATGCTATAATTTATGGAAATCATTATGTTCTTTTCCAGGATGCCCCAAATTTGATGAGGGTTTCCAAAAAGGTTATTTTGTCAAAACACCACGTGGTAAAACTGGAATCACCTCATGGTGGCAGGGGGAAAATTCTGGAATCATTGATGTAACCAACCCAGAGGCGGCTCAATGGTGGAGTGATCGTCTCCGTAAGCTCCAAGCTGAAACTGGCGTGGATTCATATAAATTTGACGCCGGAGAGACCAACTGGCTACCATCCGCTCCTGCACTTTCCACCGATAATACTAACCTCTGGCCACAAATATATTCCACAAAATACGTTGAGACCTGTGCCGCATTTGGTGGGTTGATTGAAACGAGAACGGCCCATTTGAATCAAAAATTGCCATTTTTCATTCGAATGCTTGATAAGGACTCTCGGTGGGGATATGACAACGGATTGAGATCCATGATCCCTACACTTTTGCAATTTGGCATGGGTAAGTTGGCATATTTATAAATTTTTAATAATCAGTCTTAAACTTGTATTTTTTATGAATCATTTTTTCTATGAATGTTTAGACTGTGCAAATCTGTCAAGACGTTCTTGCTCAACGTATGAAATATAGCGAGAAAATCCTAAGTGCTGCTCGACAAACAACAGTTGATGGCAGTCCAATCAACAGACCCATTTGGTGGGTGGCTCCTGAGGACACTGAGACTTTCACCATTGACAACGGTAACAAAATATGCTTATTGCAAATGAATACAACATTATAGGCTATGGTTAGACTAGATGCGATGATGGTTGCTATTAGAAACTTTCCAATAATGCAATTTTTCTGCGCCCTCACAGCTTACTTGCTTGGTGACGATATTTTGGTCGCTCCTGTCCTTGAGGAAGGTGCCACCAGTCGAGACATTTACCTGCCAGAAGGAACTTGGACCTCTGGTGTTGACTCTACCGTTTACAACGGACCCCAATGGCTGAGGAACTATCCAGCACCTTTAAATGTTGTGCCTTTCTTTGTCAAATCTGGATAAATCGAATGTTTTATCTGATAATTAGTTGCTGTCCAATACAATTTTTTAGAATCAATAAATTAAATGCCAAAAATTGAAATCACATGAAAGAGTCATATTATTCCACCAATCTCGCATCTTTTCCGCATATTTTAGCAACTATCTGAAAGTGTATACTGTACGCTGTATGAGTTCGTTCACTTTAAACTTACAATTCATTTGAGTCACTTCTCGCTTCCACTTGAAACTGATGCTCAACTTGCCAATTATCCTTTGTCCGACAGTTGGACTCCCCCTATCTATGTAGTTAACTTTATTAACAAAGTAAATGTTAAGCACGGGAAATGACAAATTTTTCCACGAACTAAACTGGAACTACAAATGACTATGACTGATACCTGCTTTGAATGAGTAACAAAAAAAAAAGATTACTTTTTGCATGCTTCTGCGTATCATTCTGTGATTACAATATTAACTCAAAACGTGTTCAAGAAATTGCGGTCGTATACAGCTTCATTTTCAACAATTAACACCTTTCCAACGTGCTAAAAGAATTGATACTGAACTAAAAAGAAGAATTCTCCTTTTAACAATGCCAACAACAACTCAATTATACCGCATGAAAATGAAATTGAATTACCTGGGTATGTTCTCAGTAATAGTGCGTCGGAAGAATATGCTTCCATATTCCATACATGTTTTCGTTCACATCATATCCTCTTACTAAACCCAAATGGTTGCTTAATTCATGTCGGTTCCAAGTCCATTTGCTTCTAGGATGACACCATTATTTTCTTGCATGCTTAATCTTTTTGCCCGTTAAATGGCCCACACACACCTCACCTTTTGGAATTGGTTGGAAGCCGTCTTTAACTGTGACTGATATGCATAAAAAGATGCGCATTATCCAATTTCATGCATTTAATACGCGTCATCATCATCATCACTTCTTGTCATTGCATCCAGGTACTCGTAATTTTGATATATGTAGGTATGTATTACCTGTTATTCGCTTCACTTCCTA
Organism: Lepidocyrtoides sp. E14; assembly: GCA_027743805.1. Taxonomy (NCBI): domain Eukaryota; kingdom Metazoa; phylum Arthropoda; class Collembola; order Entomobryomorpha; family Entomobryidae; genus Lepidocyrtoides; species Lepidocyrtoides sp. E14. The sequence goes on from JAHZMZ010005036.1 coordinate 3,605, forward strand.
ATTGTCTCCCATGACTTCATATACTCTTTTTCTCAAATTTACTATACACTTATTGTGACTGTAATAATATACAGCCTTACCTTTCTTTCCTACTCAACTTTAGGGTAGAGCAGCACACCAAATCCATTATCATAATCATAATATTTTTTAGTCAGCATGACACGGTTACCGCAGCCTCGTGAAATAATTAGCAAGGTTTTACTATTAGACTCTGTTTTAGCATTTTCATAATATAACGTAAACATAAATCGCTTATCTTTTTCCATTTACATTTATGATGCAGGAAAGTACTGAGAAAATTGTTTGTTTGTCTCTTCTCATCTTTTTGACAATGAGATGAAGTTATATACATCCAACAATACTCGAGACGTTTGAATGGTACCTATAATATCCATGATGTGATCAGCGAGATGCGTTGATATATTTGGGCAGTGAGTAGTCTGTGCAAGAATATGGTAAATGTGTATAGTGTGTCGTAATTATTTTTATAACTTTAATTTTCGTCGTTCTTTTTAACGCTTCCCTACAGTTACTCAAATATGCATGTGTACAAATATATTCATACTTCATGCATGATATGCTGTTTCATTTCAAGACGTTAAATTGTTTGTTTGCAGAGCTTGATCTTTGGTTCTGTTGGCTAGTCGCTAAAAGAGACTGATTGATTATGGAACAAGTTGAGGTTGCGAAATCACATAGTTTTTGTAAAAGTGAATGGTAAAAAACAAAAGTGGAGATCACAACAGGTATATGCAATATGTCGTCATCATTATCATCTGAGTAATTTTTTGTTCCTTGGAAGAATAATTATGCTCATCCTCTCATAATTTGCTAGTCATTTGGTTGTGCAGGTAGTGCTTGCGAGGAAGTGAGTGAGGTGACCAACGCCCTTCTAACAGAAAACCTTCCACAATATTCCCAAGTAAAGCAGAATTTATTTTTTCTAGAAAAAAAGTAAAAATGAACACTGCAAACTTATTTAGTTTGGCGGTATGTCTGCCAGTGCTTCTTGCAACCATTGCATATGCAGCAAATACAACAAATGCAGCAAGCGGTACAATTACGCTAACTATATCAAACAATTCATCGCAATCGACAACATTGGCACCACCTTCATCAACGACCTTATCTAGTCAATCATCAAAAAGTTCGACTGGAAAGCCAGCAGATGAAGACTGTGACGATGATGAGCCTACACCGGAACCTGAAGGAGCATCAAAGAACACCACTGAAACTGTTATCGTCGACAGACAAGGGAAACAGTTAAATTTGGATAAGGATGCATACACACACGGGGATGGAAAGGCAGAACCAGAACCTGAGAGTGAACCTAATGCCAACTCCACCAGCTCTACAGGTAACATTTCCTTTTAAAAATATTAGATAACGTCATTTTTTCCTTAAAATTTAATCCCACATCTAATTTTTTGTTCCTAGGCAAACTAACTGGAAATGCAACAACGACAGCCCGACCTGCACAAGGATCTGCATCCACTCTTGTAGCTGAATGTACATATCCCCTTGGCCTAATTGTGGGTGCTATTTACCTTAGAATAGCATCAGAGGCAAGTCTTTAAAACCGTTAAAAAACGAATGCATGATTATCTAGAAACACATACCTCCCTATATAGTATGCTACAAAAATGAACTATTTTTAATAATGAGAAAAGGCAAGCTGGAGCTGACAGCAAGTTATACCCAAAATTCGATTATCTCTGTTGTTGTAATGTATGTTTATTATTATTTTTATTGATGATAATGGTAGAATAAATATCCTTGTGCATTGTATGTATGTAACTAAAATTTATGTCTACTATTCTGTAATTTTCTGTTGTTGTAATTTTTCTCTATGTGCATTTATTTCCTTACTGAGAAGAATAAAAGTCTCACGAGTACATACTACCAAATATGCTATATATTTTACATTTAACTTTCTGGCTCTTCTTTTTATTGTTGATGGTAAAACGACAGTTGTTATTGATTAAAATGGACATTGGTGTGCTCCCAAATGTTTTTGATAGAGTATTATCCTGTCTTTTTTACTTCAATATTAAATGGAGCCTTTGACGATGATTACAATTGGCATGCTTTAAAATGTACGATTTAGGTAGGCAATGGTATAATTTACACGAAGATGACGATGATGAACGTGGAACATTAAAAATGCATTACTTAGTAGTCAGAGGCAGCATTCATGTCATTTTGAAATTCATTCTAGCCAAGTATGCAACCATATTGACCGTATACACTAATGTCTAATAAATGATGAAAGGTACACAAATAGGAAAACGCGAAACAAGTCTAGTTAAGTAAACAAACATGAGCAAACAAAGCTTAAACTACATAGTAATAATTGATTACGAACAATAATTAAAAATGCTTGCAAAATATCGTTAGAATAGTCATGAAACCAAGGATGATGTAGCAAGCAAGGTAGCTATGCACTAAGCCCACGTTACGTTAATCATGATGCCCCACGGCCCACAACATAACCCAGCAAAGGGAAATCATTTTGTATTTTCTGCATTATAGAGCTATAATCAATGGAGTTCAGCCACACTGGTAATACACTAATCATCACGTGAGTTCTTTATAACACTATATTTTACTTCGATTAATTCTAAAAAACTGGCCGTTGTATTTACTATTTACTGGTAAAGAGAAAACAGCAAAGAAAAAATTAAAGTGACCTTTTTTTGCCCCGTTGATTTATTATTTTCCTGTTCCCGTATTTGAACTTTTTGAAAGGCAAAGTCTGTACTAGGAAAGCCTTTCCTTCTACTACCAGCTTGTTGTTTAGTGTTTTTTTTCTATTTTACTTTTCAAGCCTTACTCCTCATGTCTCGTTTATACTACCAAATACAACAATACCTCTAACCTATGCAGCTTGTAACGATGGCATCATACTTTTTAACATTAAATACATTCACAAGCAACAATGTCAAGAATTCTCCCCTTCTTCCTCTGCAGGAATTTTATTTTCCTTTTTTCAGTAGCCAAGTGCTGAGAGAATGTACACCTGTATAGGGTAGACCGGTGCAGTAATATATATGTAAATACGTACGTACAAGCACGGTAATATATGTTTTGCAAAATATAGTTCGCTATATTTCTTCCTTCCACCCTTTTTTCATTTCCCTTGCTGCCTGTTCAGGGTATTGTTGTTGGGATTGATAATTGAACACTTGAGAGATGAAGAAATTTTTTCTTGGAAAATGGGCTGAAGGGAATTGGCTCATGGATTATGTCCATTTTCAATATACAATAATTTCTAAGTTACAAACAGACGCAGGCGGCGGCTAGTAGTTTTGTCGAAAAATAATAAAAACAACAATAGCATTATCATTGTAATAATGAATGTCTTAGCCTCGTCCTGCCACCACAGTATTCCATAAGCATCATATTTCAACGGCAATTCTTGTGATGCAAGGAAAAATAACTAGAAAATTGCAGAGGAATGCACATTTTTTGCTGACGAAAAAAAAAACGAAGCCATTCAAATAACTATGTCTGAGCGGTGTACATGGTACAAACCTCTCTACCATTTTTTACCTGTAAAGTTGTACATCTTCAAAAAAAACTGCATTACCTTACGAATTAATGTACAGCCTTCTTAAAAATCAGTTTTCGCTGCAAATTCTGTCGTGTTGATGCACATAAAACGAAGACATTTATTTATTGAAAACTATAAAAGTACAAGAATCTGCACTACTGAAACACTACAAGAAACAAGACGAGTAATTTCAGTACATTTTAAAAACTATGTTTGCACTCTGCCTATGTCTGCACGAATTTTAGTTCTCAAACACATTACATTGCGTTAACAGCTCTCTATTGCATTTTTCGATTGTTGAGCATGCATTCAAAAAGCAAATATATAGTGTAGAATCGGAATCCCTCGCTGCCATTATTACTAGCGGTATGGGCTAACTTTTCAGAATGCATACTAACCCATTATTACATGTATCTACTGCGCTGCATGCATTAATAAAAGGGATTTTGCAGCGTTTACACTATCAATTTTACAGCAAACAAAAGTCGTTCTTTTTCATAAGATCAAAGCATCTTTTTACTAGACTTCAGCAGATATAAATGTACCTACATATATTCGTAATATGTATGTAGGTAAGTATCAATATTCGTTTACTAGTTTTTTGTCTATCTGTTTTATGCGAAGCCTGCATGCATCATACTTTGTTACTGCATGAAATGAAAGTATAAAAGACATTCTAATGATTTTACATGTCTGGCTGTCACTCCGGTTAACGTTATAATTTTGAAATGTATATTTCTGGTGCAGTTTGATCGAAAATTAGGAATAAATTTGGCTGCATGGAGGCAATATAAGCATGATATCTAATCAAATGTCAAATGGTACTCGTAGAAATGGAAAGATACTTTGCATCCATTGGCTACAAACGGTGAATACAGTGAAACTGTCGGTTATGTAACTTGTGCAAGATTGATGTGCATAAAATATTGGTTTTACATTTAACATTTGCTGTGGGACTTGTGAAAGATATTCACAGTGACCGTGTGTTTATTACATGCTATGTTAGCTTTTGGCTTTTAGTTTAAATTTCAATAAAGGAATACGGCAAGAAATAAAGGTCTAAAGATTAGGTTGAAGTACTTACTCAAGCCAATATGCACCTTTGCTACAACGCTTTCCGAAATGATATGTTCTTTCTAGTCTACCTGCATGCCGCGATTGCTGCAAACATTGTTTTAGCTTACTCGTATAAAAAACATATAAGGAAACCTGTCCTTTTTCCCACTTCAGTGTCCAACAAGCCGTCTCTCTAGCAAGGTGCAATGTCATACTAGTGCCACTTGACTTTTTTCATTTCAGTCTTCTCGCATCACTTGTTCCAACAACAACAGCGTCAACAATAGCTCTACACACAATTTACTCATTCTTATAGTGTGACAAGAGGGTGCATAACAGTGGTTAACATACTGTCATTAAGGAACATTGACCTGTTTTCCCACTTTGACAAAAGTGCAAGTTTCCATTTCCGTCCAGTTCTTGGAAAAGGAAGTGATTTTCCTGGATCAAACTTTTTTGGTAAGTTTGCATAGCGGCTTTTCTATATATTAGTGCTTCTTTTGTAAGCTAACTAACTACATTGTAGAATTTTCTGTGAACAGCAACTTTTGCCAAATTATTATCCAACTGTATTATTTTTACAATTAGCTTAAGCATATTTTCTTTATCTACAACTATTACCTACGAAAGCATTATTGGAAATTGCATTTGACGGAAGACAGGTTTTTTTCAGAAGGGAAAATTCGAAAAATTTGTAAATTGCATGTAACGCGTGCATGAAAGTATAATTTTGCACCAGCTCAAGTGCTTGTGTGTAGTATCGAAAATTATTATTAATTTCTGGCTACACACACACTTTATATCATCACCTTGCACTAAATAATTACGTATGCATTTGTACCACCGCACACGTTCGCAGAGACAAAGACAATAGCCAAGAAACTGGTTTTGTCATCATTTACTACGTCCTACTACTACAACTGTGATTATTATTCGTTTCCAATAATAATCACAATTTCTTCATTCATCATCAATGAGAAAAAACTCCTTTGCTAATTACATATGCATGTTGTCCACTTTTGGCAAAATAGTACAAAAAGAGTTGCTAAAAACATTGCTAGAAACACGTGCGTGAAAATATTTTCATTTGGGTAAATTTTCAAATTTATCGATATTATATTGTTATTTTCGCTGAAATTGTTGGATATCTTATTGCAGTGTGATTATGCTGTATGCTATTACGGATTCTTGAAACTGCTACCTACCTACCTATTTATCTCAATTTACTATTACTGCAGCCTGCAGTCAGCCCTCTATAATTTTTTTAATATACCTAATAACATCATTTGATGTCTTCTTGACGAATGACGTACGAAAAAAAATGCACATTTTTTTTCCTTATTGCAATCTACACAGCAGATCATTGTTAAGTAGTTGTTTTATATGTATGAAAATATGTAATGGATTCTGAAAATTGCCAAAAAAATATACAGCAGCAATGCTCATTTATGTAGTACACTGATTTAATACATTTATTATTATTAATTTGTAACCAAGGACAAAGTTGATTTTATGAGCAATTTTAATCCAGTAATATTTTCGTATTTTCTACATGGCGCTGTCGCAACAATAAGAAATGTAATGAATTCAGTGAGACCAGGCTAGATTTGGTGAATAATTTAGCTGACCTATCTATTCATTTATTCAACTTATTTGACGCTTTGACTGTAGAGATGTTGAAATGCTGATATTTTTTTTGTAGCATATGCAAAAACATAGATAGGTAATTCGTATTCATTTTATGAGTAGTCGTTTTCTTGTAGTTTGCAATAACAGCGTCTTCCCTAAAATTGTAACGACGACGACAAGGGGTTGAATGAGGGCCGACGCCAAAAAAAAGTGTTCACAAGCAGACATGTACATATGTAGGAAGGTATAATATACAGTAAAATCATCAATGATTATCATTATTATGATGACAACACAAGACAATTGAAGACAAGGAAGGCAAAAGTACGAAAAAAATATGCATAATGTAGGAAAAATGTCTTGATGCGAAATGAAGTACTCCTCGTATGATTTTGCAGTTTCATGATGATAATGATGAAAAATGTATATATTTCTGTGGGGTACAGGTACATGAAAATACATGTAAATTTGATAGTCTTCTCTGTCCACACCACCATTGGAGTTCTAACGTCATTTCCTTGCTAATTATTATTTATTACTGGTTTCTTTCCTCCTAAAAATTGTTTTGCGCATTTGATTTTCACAGAATCCTTCATTTTCGAGGAAGCAGATTTGGGGATATTTGAGCATTGGGAAGATATATGGAGAGGGTTATTCTTTAAACAAAAAATGAATTTATAAAACGAAACAAGAGCTAACAGAGAAATGCATGAATTTTAAATTTTCATTTTCGTTATTTGTGAGTCCTGAAAAGATAATAATAATTGAGAAAGAGAGAAACAATGATGACAAGGCCATTTACCCTTTTTAAAGAAATTAAAATCCCTTCAAAACTTTGTTACAGTACTTGAATTTAACTGCTTACAATGGAAAAGTCAAGACATAAGAAGTGCAACCATTGTATTATTACGATTATTGTTGCAGTTTATTTTGTGAGCTTAACAAAAAACGAGCTTCTCATACGTGAATATTGTTGGGTGCGTCTAGACAATTGTATATGCAGAAATTTAATATTGAGTTACGTTACAGTTACAGTGGACCGTTTAGAAAGTGAAGATGGTCTTTAGAAGGACTACCTAGTTGCTTATCACGATGCTATTGATAATAGTAGTACTCACTCTTACTTCTACAGTACAATAATTACCTATTAAAACTAAAAAGCCTTTTTCAATTCAGATGAAAAAGTTTGGTAGTCTCTCCTCTCACAATAATAATCGACAGTACTTACTAACTTGATGTGTTGAACTGGCTGTTAAAGTCTTGAAGTAAATACTGTGGCGGTGATGGTGGTAATGCCCTAATAACCAGAACCAGGTGAATCAATGTAGTACATACATACCTGACAGGCCAGCCTAGCAACCTTGCATTCCTTTCAATAGTAAAATTAAATACCTAAGCGCATTCAATTCACTCTTCCCTTCAGTACCACATAACGTGTCGTAGTCGTCATCATAATTATGATGAATTGGTTCTTGGCTTCTGAATAAAAACAAAGATATTTTTTGCATCTGTAAATATCATATACAAATTGTAAATGCTACCACCTGTAGTAATAATTAATCATTGAACATTTTCGTACATACACATTTTGTATGCAGAAAACGTACGCGTTTTTATTCTGTTTTCTACAAAAGGTGCAGACACTAGTAGCAACAGAATATAATGGACGATTATTTTAAATGAAATTTTCTGCAACAGTTGTTGGCAAGCTGCATGACCTGGTGCTAATGTGAACAGTGAGCATGAGCAAACTCTAATATTACATGCAGTCGTAACAATAATTATTTTTGCAATCGTAATCATGCTTAAATGTTTACGTATGTAGGCAGATAGACCTTTATATTATGGCATTTACCTATGCGTTTAAAAGTTTACTTAGATACTGTAATTTACTGAAGAAATAGGATTCAATGCTCTCAATTGAAAAATATAGCAATTATTTTAACGCAAGTAGTTCATAGTCCTTAGTCCTCACAAGTTATAATAACGCCAATTGTCAGCTCATTAAAACGCTAAAGTGTAATTGTCATATTGCTACGATTTTCAATGAATGAATTAAATTGAGTGCCAATAATCTTTTGCACAAAAGTCTGCTGAAGTGGTCCAGTGAGCCGAAGTAAAATTTGTTTTTGCCAAAATTGTTAATAAGAAACACATTCACTTAGTCGCCCTTTCCCTTGAGTCAGTAAATGAGATTAGTATGGTCACTGTAGATAAGCATCGATTGCTTACTGAGGTCGTGAATCCAAAAAAGCATTTCATATTGTGGCAATCACTCGCTTCGTATAAGGATCGATCGTCTTCATTTTTTTAAACAAGAAGCCGCACAAAAAGTGGAATCTCTTGACATTTTTGCAATGTTGTATAATAGATACATGTGTACAATATCGAAAAAAAAGAAAAATTAGTTATGCCTACCTTAGCCTGATATCTATCTTATATGCGCAATAATAGACGATTCATCTGTCTGTACAATATTGCACGAAAATTTGAATATTATTTACTGCCTATGAACGGTGATAATACAGTCATGATAATCATCATTACCATGGCCAGAAAATCAACACGGTGACCAAATATCAATGGTTGAAATTTAGAATGCAAATTAAGTAGTTTCTTTACTGCTTGTTACGACGAGTCGATTATATAAAATCAAAATATTTAATTACATGCCATAATCTGTACCTATTTACGCTTTTTAGTGTTTCTTTCTGAGTTTGATTAAATTATAAAAAAGACGTTTTTTGTTTATCTGTCTGTTGGCTTTTGTTATATGAGTGAAACCTTAGCATGTTACTTGCAAGGAACGTAAATATTATCATTTCATTATTAAATATTATTCATATTATATTGTTGCTGGCTGACTCGGTCAACGATGAACGAACGGCAGCCATTTTGACTTGACTGCAAATTGCAGCAGCAGTTGGTGCTGTATCAACAAGATTACAATCTAAAATCCAATAATTGTTGCTACTTGCTATTGATGTTATTAAGAATAATAATAATGCAATAATGGAAATAATGAAATTTACCTATTTATTATCATGACATGCTGACTCATCCAATAATGAAATGCATGCATAGTATGTATAATACAGGCTGTAATTGACGCGAGACGTTGTTCCTCCAAGTCATTTTTCTTTCTTACTGATTATATTTTTTTTGTGCCGACCTTGGTTCAGTTTTAGAGATTGCAATTTTATTGCAAACAATTTGCATGATTATTATTATGTAAGCTGACCAGACCAAACCAAGAACAGGACGTCCTACACTAATAATAATAAACTTGTATTAAGTTCATTTTAAATTTTAACCAGCAGAGCTTTTGTACAAACTTGGTCATTTAAGTAATAGCTTGAAACAAAGATGAGGTGGATCAGTAAACTTGGTTGCACTCAAGCAAGGCTCTACGAGAGAATGCATAGTTTAATCATCTTCATTGTCTTTGAGAGAACTGGGTTTGTGTACAAGTAGTCTTTTCAATATTTTGATTAAACATTTGCTCTCTTAATTGGGAAGGCAGCAAAATGCAGAGGAGTCTAGTTTTGACCTTTCCACTTGTGTTTTATGAAATAAATTATTTTTGTGTTGCCGAGTAAGCATTGCTGACAATTTGTCACAGTTCAAGCTGTCACATTGCATAATGGAATTATCTATGCAAATATGTAACTTTAGATTATTTTGTTTACTTTGTATAAGCGTTAAAAAGCATTGGTGGTGGTGATGATAAGTAGTGCATCGGTTTACTGCAACCATAACATTATATATTTTGGTACCAATAAAGTAGAAATTTTCATGTGTCTAATTTACTAACATCGACTACAGAAAACATGCACAAATGCGGTTGTGTGCAAAGGCACAACGCTAACATTGTGAACACTTACTTTGCGAATTATATTTTCTGTTGTAAGTACGTACCGACAAAATACTATAGGCTCGTTCATTGGTTGGCATGTATCATAGATAATTGACAGTAAAATAATTTAATTAATAGCTTAGCCATTGCAACTAGTCAGCAGCAACATAATATGCTGCATTGAGACTGCACGACCAACACTAACAAACTGAATGACGAGAGATTATTATGCATGTATTCTGTAGACACATCACCAAGAAAATAACAGTTTTGGACACTACATAACAGAGCTTATAGGAGATGGGTCAGACTGAATAAATTAAAAGATGAATAATGAAACCATCCGGAACTGAGCTGGTAATGTCATCATTATAAGTAGAGAAATCTTTTGAAGCAAAAATATAAATTAATAGAATAAAGAGACATATTGATATTCGAAATTTCTCGAGTTGTGAAAAAATACAATAATATGACTGGGATGCAATGTAGTGGGGATTCTTGCGAAAATAACGTTATATTTATATATTTAGCTTTTTTGTGGGCTCAAGCTTTTCTCAACTTAACAAGAACTATCCATCTCTAATGTGTCAGACAAAAGTATTCTCTACTAAATTATCAGTCATCAATAGTCTCTCCAGTAAATTCCATTCTATTACTTTTAATGTTTTATAATATTTATTCTTGACACAAAGAATTCCCGGTGTTATATTTATATAAGTCTGCTTGAACACGTTGTCTCTCTAGAAGAATATTTAGACAGTCCCTAATAGTTAATAAATATTTAAGTGTAAAATGCATGTCCTGTTTTAAAACATTTGACGCGTGCACTTGCATGCAATATTGCATTTAAGGAATAAACTTAAATGTTATTTTTATACAAAAGCCGTTACTACACAAAGCTTGTCAGAAGATTTGCTCTTTAGAAAAGTACAAAATTGAATTCACGACATGACATACACGATAACATCACATGAATTGTCACAATATGAAATTCATCGCATTAACACGACTTGATTTATTCAACCTTGTTTTTGTTGCCTCCTCTATTATTCATCTAATTTTAGCAACTCTGCTGAAAACTACAAAAATCAGAGAATTCTGTTTCTCACAAAAATACTTTCAGCAAGCAAATAATATTATACAAATTGTATAAAGACCCAAAGCACGTAGGTAAATGCATTGTACCGTAAACTGTTTTACATTGCGCTGCGTTTACTCGTCATCTTCTTATCGCCGCCCAATCACTTAACTTTGCAAAATCATTGTGCTCATGTATCGCGCACCTATCTCGAGATAAAGAAAAAAAATATGATGCAAACCATTATCTCTAAAATTTATGTAGTTAGTATCATATTGAGTGAACAAAGTGAAGGTTATTGTCGGCCATTTTTTTCAGCAATGATTACCTAAAAGTTGCTGATAGAAGCGGCAAAGTGTTTTAGCGATTTCATACATAAAATCAATTCTCAGACTTTTTTACCATCCATTAGTCAGGCGTGCACAGCTATACAGTAAATAAAACCAAACTAAACTACACAAATACCTAATAATCTCCTTTCACAACAGAGGACGAAAATATATTACACAGATTCTTTTTACACCAAACATTTTTGGCAATATCGCTTTGTTCCTGACCTTTCACGGATTTTTCATGATGAGATAATGGCGACAGGGATGAATAGACACGACATTACTTTTCGATGACTCATTTCTCCCCTTGTGCCGTGCCTACTATCTATCTACTATTTTGCTTTTCATTACTTTGTTACATCACAATGTTATTATTATTACCGTAC
>JAHZMZ010005037.1:0-10395 GCA_027743805.1 Lepidocyrtoides sp. E14
TGAGAGCAGTGAATCAAAATGCAGCCCGTTGGTTTGAGACAACCTGCAATTATTCTCCAATATTTATGCATACTTGTTTTATTGCGTAGAAAACTTGTATCATTATGTAAATCCCACAGAGTTTCCTTCTTTCTTGCAGCTCTGCAACTTTGGGGCAATGTGACGATATCTAAGCACAACACAACCCTTCATGTAATAACTTACCTTGTTAAAAAGGATCAAGTGTGTTAGACTTACAGCTATATCATTATAGCACTATAATTTTACTTGATGTCGGTTTGGCATAATAAAGACATTACAGACATTTTCCAAATGTATAAAGATTTTTGATTGGCCTACAGACTTCCAACGATTTATCTCTTCATAACAAAAATCACACTGTTCATCCACATACGTTCGAATATTGAAACCGAAACAACATTTTGGTATTTTGATGATTATGTAATTCTGTTGCACGAGGAAATAAATTTTTCTCTATACTCAAACTGTGCCCTATCTTTATGCTAGCTCTTCAAGCAACAAGTTGTACATTGAAAACATGTCTTCTGCCCTGCCTGCATATTATTTTTATTCATTCAACATTGCTCTGCAGTTACGGAAATGAAATGGGTTAAAATTGGCTATGCTATCAAATAAGATCATGTAGTAGCAAAGACTATATCGCGCAGAGGTAAAACTATTGAACTTTTTACATAGTCTCTATTTTCTCCTTTTAGTTCAAGAAGCAGCAAGTTTTTTGTGTTTGGTTGAGTGAGCTGTTTGTATAATCACAATCTGTAATCGCATTATTCCATGAGACTTGCTTCCTCCTACGACGACGACAATTTCACAAAATATTACGCACATCTTTCGGAAAGCAAGCAGTTGGTGAAGCATGCATCAAGTTCAATTGAAGTACTAAACTGCACTGCTACTATTACTACTACTATCTGCGTAGATAATGGTTTTGCATAATACTTATTGCACATTTTCTGCTTCGGTTTTTTTGTCCAGTCCGTGTTACTATTATTAACTTTTTACGAAGAGGAAACCAATGCTTATCTACTTTACTCTTTGTGGGTTTAGTAGTTGATACATGTAGGTATGCATAAAAGCACTAATAACACGACATCATAGATAACTAAACTGAAGTCAAAGCATTTTGGAGGCTCGTACACCCTATTACATTTTCAACAGAAAGTTGTATATTATGCATATTTATTTTTCCATACTGTACATATACCACCGATCAGATCGTAATAACGATCAAGTTTGAAAACAGCAGAGTATTTACTTGTGACTCAGGATTCTTTCTTGTATTTAATGAAAGCAAAAAAGCAAAAAATTTTTGGCTTCTTTTGCTATGAATTTTTACATATTTGCAGGAAACATGGTATCTCCTCGTGTCAATGCATGGCATAAAAAAAATTCACTTTCCTTGAAAAAACGTTGAAGTAAATGGGTCCATAATGTGTATCTTTTTGTTGCGTGAAAAGCAAAATTATTGTTATTTGCATGTTCATATACATAGCATCCCAAATTTAAATGTTTTCTTTCGGTTGACATTTTCCACAAACGTCGCCATTCGGTATTTGCTTACCTTTGCTTGCTCATTTATTATCTAATCTTGTATAGCCTATATAAGTATATGGTGCACATGTACAGCAGCAGAGCGCATTCTTCTTGATTTGACGATTTAGTAGCTAAAAAGAGATTCAAATAGTAATCATGTCATGCTGCATATTGGATTGCATGATGAAATTGTCAAGCTCCAAAGATCAGGAATTAAGGATCGTATTATTTTAAGTATACAAAAGAAATAATAACATGGAGAAGATGAGAATGGGACCACGCAATAGTAGTTATCTTTCTTCTCATGTAAGTGAGCAATAATAATAATAAAGCAACAGGGTAAAAAAATCTGCTACATTGGTTGGATTATTAGGATTTCGTCTGCTGCTGGTATGAGATGGAGAAGGATCAGCAAAAAAAATGATTTTGTGAGAGAAGCAAGATGAAAAGATGAGAATAGTAGTGGAGTTTCTAATAGCTGGTGATGTTAGTAGAGATTTGTGCTTTGTTGTGCTGTGCAAAGTGTGAAATGTGTGACACTGATGCGATAAATGTTTTAATGTCTGTAGGTTAGGTTATATGTAGGATGTGAAAGAAGAAAACTTGATGATGACAGACTTGATTGAATATTTTTGATATTAAAAAAAGCAAAATTTCAATCGCAAGCAACATTAGATCAAGCGTGGTAATAAAACGGATGTAAAAATGCGTAGGTCTTTTTACAAATGCACGTGTGATGGATGAGGTTTTACTGTTTTCCCACACGATTTGTACTTTATTATTAAGTGCAAGAAAGAGAAAGGACGAAGTTAGCTGAGAAATGTGAGTTTATTGCAAAATGCAATTTTACAAAAATATATTTTTTTTAAAGAGAGAATGCACGAGCAAAAACGTAAAGTGGTTGTTGCAAGACTTTTTTAGTGCTCGGTCAGTGCTTCGTGAACATTCATTGGAATTGGACACCAGAGCGACTGCTTTTGCGTCGTCTCTTGTGCTGTAGTTTGGTGTTGTTGCTGGTGGTGGAAAATATAGAAACTGAAACTAGCACACGGCTTGATTGGTAGAAATTTGCTGGAAATTAAAATCTCATCATTTCTTGAGTTTGAAACAAAACGGATTTTGGAAAACTGAAACGTGACAAGTTGAACTCGATATAAGGTGTAGTTATCTTCACTATTCCAACTTTTATTGTTTAATGTTATCCTACATTTTTATACTACTCTAAACAATGCACACGTGAAACTCATGAAAGCATGAACTATGTAACCTTGAACAAAGGCAAAAATGTAACGTGTATCCCCTACTAAAGAAAGATGGATCGAGTTACGATTTCACGTATTTGACACTACATAAAAATGCATTCCTGGTGCACAAGAATTTTTTTGCGATTGCGATTGAATCAAAGCCATACTATAGTAGCGTTTTAAGAGTCTTACTTTACGATACAAAATAAATCTGCTATAAAAAATATGCACGCATTGTATTTTGTCTCTTAACTAGGCAAAAATTATTGCTACAGCAAATCAAAACTATAAATCTATTCTGGATTTCTTCAAACAATCATTAAAAAGTGCGAAGGCTCTTTTATTACATGTTGTTTTCATCATGTCATGTAATCTTATTACTACCCTGAATTTGATGCATTGACTAGAACATATAATGGGAAGAGTGAGTGCTTATTTCGTGTAATTAAACTTCATTTAAAGACTGACAGGATATTAAGCTGAAGACCTAAATTTTACAGAGACCTGAACTTTTATGTTTTAAAAATTTATGGAAGAAGGTAGGAAATTGTCTTTTAATTTGTCTAACTTCAATTTTTCTGCCGTTTCGTGCAGTTATCAAGAGTTGTCTATTGCTTATCAGAAGCGGCTCTTGTGTAGGTAGCTAAGTGTCTTGAACTGTCTGCAGGATACTTCACGTTGTAATCATTTTCTTTACGTATATGGTGTTCTTTCTGACAAATTGCTGATGGCTGCATTAAAAAAAAACTGAAGCAGTCATAAAGCCGTTTTGCAAGAAAGTAAAACTCACAGAGTTCAGGTCAGCATATTTTTTATTATTTGATTTCATTCCTGTACCAAACTTGGAATATTTATATGGATTTTTTTCTTCTTGTCTTGTCCAAGTTAAATTAGTCATAAATGTCAGAGATTATATGATTTACTACAATTAGGGCTTATCATTTATCAACTATCATTCATTCGTAAATATACACAAGAAAAAGTTCATCATCATAAAGGCTGATTCGCATGAGATGAAAAAGTTAAAGAAAAATCTATGTCTATATTTATGTCATCATGCTGCTACTAAATACGTAAGTAACACTTCACCATCAACAACATCAAGTTCAGTTTTTGTAAAAGTGTGTGACTTGTCCATCTTAATCGTGATTAATTGATATAGACCAGGATAATAGGATAGCAATTTTAATAGCGTGATCGTCGTGATCATAAATACATACACACACAGTAGTGCTAAGTATCTTCTACTGACCCACTCAGAATTATTGTGAGTATTTCTGCAACAAAAGAAACGATGCATGGTATCTCTGGGATGAAAGCGTTAGGCTGAAAGACTTCCTTTTAAACACCATGTTAAAAATTCAAATGTATTTTTTGCGTACGCAGTATGAACTCATGTAATCAGTTTTTGAAAGCAGTGAAAGGATATGAATGAGCATGTTTGAATGTTTTTATTATCCAGCCAGTAGCAATAAAACGTTACCACCAACCAATAACTCAATTTGTAAGAGTTGCAGTGAATAGAAATATGTTTAGCTTAAGGATATATAGGAAGGTGCTTCAATTACAATATTCATAATCTAGTTTTATAACTGAATATATATATGTATGCATGCATGGACATGTTTTTTTTTACTTCTCTCCTCTCTATCAAATTGTAAAGACTTAAATTTCATTTTGCTTAAGTAAATTTAATGGACATAAAATTGGAGAATGTTTTGAAGAAGTAAACTTTTAATTACAAAACAGAATCTGCCGACAAATAAGAAAATGTCCAAGAAAATGTGTATGCTCGACTGTTTTCAAAGAAACTGTACAACCAGATACGTACTTGGATTGATACAAACGTAGCATATGAATCAAACCAGAAGAATATGAAATTGTTGGTTATTGAACAATTTAAGAATGTTCAAGGGCAGATAGCAAATCATACAAGTTATCTGGAAAGAAATTGTTTGTGAAATTTGATGTAAGAAATCGGACATCAGAGTGTGTGACTCAATCATACCAAGATTGTACTTCAAATCAAGGCAGGGTTGTTTCTTTGCTTGTTGCATTTGCATGTTTGTGAACAAGACTTATGAAACTGTGCATTTTTTGGGGGGAAATTACAGGAAAGGATAAAATTGATAATCAAACAATGGGGAAAGTTAATATATCCAGTAATTGCGCAGAAGCCAAAGCTCTTCAAGACACTGGTCAACAGAAGGTAATTTAATGCTAATTCAAATTTCATAATCATTTTTATGAGTACAAATGAAGTATTTTTTTCATTCAATCTTGAAGAGTCAAGGGGGAGGAATCGAACTGAAGAAAGAACTGGGGTTGAAGGATGGAGTGGCTTTAATTGTTGGGGTAATCATAGGCGCTGGGATTTTTGTGGCTCCCAAAGGCGTACTTAAACATTCCGGCTCGGTCGGTCTAGCACTAATTGTGTGGGTCGTATCGGGATTAACCAGTCTGGTGGGTGCCTTGTGTTATGCGGAATTAGGTAGAGAAAGGGGATGTACATATTTAGGAATTAAATAAGCAGCATTACTGCGTCAGTATGGGTAGAATAAAAAATATGAATATTGATGATTTGTAACTGTTTGATAAGGAACCATGATTCCCAAGTCTGGTGGAGACTATGCCTACATTCTTACAGCCTTTGGAGGTCTTCCAGCTTTTCTATTTCTTTGGGTGGCCATGTTGGTTATAGTTCCAACTGGAAATGCCATTTTGGGATTAACATTCTCTTACTACCTTTTACAACCATTTTATCCTGGGTGCGGTCCGCCCGATTTAGCTGTTAGACTTTTGAGTGCAGCTGTAATTGGTAAATGAGCATATTTAATTTTTAATGATTTGGTACATCCAACGGAAGTAATTGGAAAGGCTTCAAAAAAATATTTAAAAAATATTGTTACCATTATATTCTCAACACGCTAGCGATGCTGACTGCTGTGAACTGTTATGACGTGAAATGGGGAGCTAGACTGCAGACGGTATTCACCACCATGAAGGTTTTAGCTATTGTGCTTATCATTGTAGCAGGATTTGCCGTGCTTTGCATGGGAAAATTTGAAAATCTACAAGATCCTTTTGAAGGCACGTTTAACGATCCAGGTGAACTATCTCTGGCATTATATTCTGGACTCTTTTCTTTTGCAGGATGGTATGTAACAATAATAATTTAAAAATTTCAATTCAAAAACATATCTCATGAAGGATAATGTATGAAAACAAAACTTTATGAATTTTTTTTTAGGAATTACCTGAATTTTGTAGTGGAGGAAATACAGGATCCATTCAGGTAACGGACAAAAAATTATTCCGAAAGTGATTATTATTAATTGAATAACTAATTTCATATTTTGTCATTGCTCCCATTCCAGGAATTTACCAAGGGCCATTTGGATATCGCTTCCACTTGTCACAACCATTTATACTCTGGCAAACCTTGCGTATTTTGTGGTATTATCAAAAACCGAGCTACTGGAATCTGCCGCAGTCGCCGTGGTCAGTATGCAAAATATTTGAAACAATGATCTTGCTTTATTTTGAAAGTAGTAGACCAATGTTAACTGTAGCATGTTTTCTCTCCATGAGGGACATGGAATATATCTCTTTATGAATGAATTTCAACGAATTTCATGATGATTCAGCATGGTCGGTTAGAATGAATGAAAAGTAAACGCTTGGTTCTCTTTGATTTTACAGGGACTTTTGTCAATAGGAATGTTAATGATTGAGGATGTGTACACCCTCATCAATTACATGAGCTTTGTGGAAGCTCTAGCAGTGGGAGTTTCTGTTTTTGGATTGCTCTGGCTTCGCTACAAGGACCCAGACGCAGAGAGACCAATTAAGGTAATTAAAACTACATCTTAATTAGTACATCATTGAACGTCACGTATTGACAGGGCTGTCATCACTGTAGGAAAAACAGAGGCAAAGTACAAGCATGAAGCATTTATAGTCCTATGATTAATTACCATTTACTTATGGTTTCTGATATACAAACATCATTAAAAGTTTACACCATTCATCAATCATAATAAGACTTTCAAGTGCTTCTTTTAATTTACACTCTACACGCTTTCGTTACATGCATTGCCACTGCGATGAATTAACTAACTACTTTTATTATTTTAAAAAATTTTTGCTGCTGTATAGATGCCTATTATTCTTCCCATTCTCTTCTCCATTATCTCCGTCTTCCTGATAGCCGTACCGATTGTTACATCACCAGCGTCTGAAATTGGCGCTGCTGTATTGATAGTTCTCTCAGGAATTCCAGTTTATGGTCTCTTTGTCATGTGGAAAAGAAAGCCTAGATTTTTTAAGATAATAAGCGGTAAAAATCAAATCAAAATTTAAAATAATATCTGATTTTTTGTTGGGAGAAATAAACGATGAGATGAATGCTAAAATTGATGTTTTTATTTGTTTTATTAGATCATCTTTTCAGGTGGTCTGCCTTATTGTTTAAAGGAGTACTGGAAAATTCAGCTAAAGGCGAATAATTAAAGTTTTCATGTTAAGAAATTTTTTTATATATTTTCAATATCAAGTGTTCACAGATTGATTTTAAGATAAACAAGAGCATAATTAATTAAGTAATATAATATTAAAATGTTGTGTAAAAGTGATGACGGGAACTTCATAATAATGTCCATTCCACAATTCATAATAATCTACAAATGTACGAATGTACTTCAAAAATGATCTTTTTTAAATGTCTACAACTACTGAAATTAAGATATAAGCATTTGAATGAGACCTTCCAATACGAACATATTATGCTATATGACTTTACATAATGAAACGAGCTGCACAAAAATAAACGGATAATTAGTAAATACACATTAAAACAGTAAATACAAACTGCCGTTTCATACTGTCAACGAATAATATATGAGGTATTGGTTGTGTGGAATTGCAAGAAAGCATTTCGGGCCTTAAAATAAAAATTACTTTCTTACAAATACATATCACATTATTTTTAGCACGTCATTTTGGTATGAGTGTGAATATGTAAATACTGGTCTTTAAGCCAATAATACTGTTTTTCAAGGAATGAATGTCATTGCTTCAGTTTTAAGCTCATCGTTACATTGGTACCGTTGAATTTTGAGTTTCTCGTGTAAATGTTATAAGCTTAAATGTAAACTGTGTGAAAATGTTTCTGAATAATCCAAATTCTGAAATATTATCGTGCATTGTTATTGAATAAAGATTCCATTAATAAGCTTGTTTTATAACATTTTTGAACGTCTAACAACATGTATTATTCTCATTTTATTTAAGTAGGTGCACATATTGTCTGAAATGTTAGATTTTCGGAGTAAAGTGAGATGCAATGAAGACAACAGAGAACAGATCATAATCAAATGAGAAGAGAAAAATGTTTCATCTCTGTATTGTTAAATGCTTGTTTTTCACAACTAAGTAATAGAGTTGAAATGTGTGGAAAAGTGATGTAAAATGTCAGGGTATAAGTTGCATATATACATTGCTTCCTTTTTTTTCTCGATGCCATTTTGACTGCATAAACTAGCTGTAATCAAATTGTGGCGTTGATGAACTTAATATGAAATCGATACGAAAAAATGTAGATGCTAAAGGGAAAAAGATCTCATATTTTACAAAATATTTGCGGGCAAAAGTAGTAAAAAATGCTGTAATGTAATCGTATTGATGAAATTAGCCAGATGCGTTCATTCATTTGTAGCACATTAAAATGACTGGACCCAACTTTTGGGGGCGTATTTATTTTCTCATAATATACTAGTCTAACACTAAGAACGTTAACTAACTTTTCTCTTTTTCCTTATGATTTCTTTCAGTTTTTTTTTCTTAAGCCAGTTCCTTGCAAAAAGACCTTATTTGCAAGATTTAAACAGTTTATTCAGTAATAATGACTTTTAAAGGCATTAAATATTCATTGTATTTTGGTTTCGGGATTCTGCCATATTTAGTGAATATGGTTTTATCAGCGGCTGATACTTCAGGTGAGAAATTTTCATTCGACAAACAGAAAATTGTTGCAAAGTAAATTTTTGAATTTTTCATAAAAACAAGAATCACTGTTCAGAGTTTTGTTCCACATGCCAGATATTTCCCGTTTACGAGCAAAAATATTGAATGGGTATGATAATTACTCCAGACCAGTGCAAAACCATACTGATACAATTTTGGTCAACATTAATTTTTACCACAATGGATTTGATGTAGTAAGTTCTACCAAGTTGCATTTTTTTCAAAGTTTATGTAAACCGATTCAAAAACCTGTAAAATGTTTAATGCAGGACGAACATCGGAATATGTTAACGCTGAACGTGTTATCAGTACTGGTAAGAGCGTTAGTGTATTTAAATATTTCATGCATGCATTACACTTTTTTGTGTCTATTTTTATACATTATGCTGTTCAAGCAACCACTAACAATTACACCATATTTAGACGTGGGAAGATCATCGTGCGCAATGGGATCCTTTGATGTATGGAAATTTAACTGAAGTCACATTTTTTCCAACCGAATTATGGAGACCAGATATAACAGTCATAAATAAGTAAAGCTAAAAGCCTGTTTTGACATAATATAAAATGCCATGATATATATGGTATTGTGTTTTCATTAATTTGTTTGTTTTTTTGTACCTGAGCTGAGTAATAATGAATGGCAATGAGTAATTGTGAGATAATCATTTCAATAGTTTTGACAATAGCGAGATAGACCATTTTAGCAACACCTTGATGATTGTTTACCACGATTCCCTAATATGGTGGATACCTCCAAGCAGATTTAGGGTTCATTGCGACTTTGACTTTCGTCTATGGCCATACGATTGTCAAACCTGTACAGTGGTCCTTTCATCTTGGACACACCTTGGATCAGAGATAGATTTGTCTATCCCAGATAATATTAGTGAGGTAGAAAATTTTAAACAAAGCAGAGACGAGAATTATACTGACTACATTAGCACAAGCAAGATTTTTTACTACAATTGAATATTTTCAGCTTATAATTGACGAATCTTGGGAAATTCATTTCACTGAAAATACAGAATGGAAATACGTTGGAAGCTTAGTTGAGCGTCATATTGTAGCTTATTATTGTTGTCCAAGGGTTCCCATCTTAGAAATTTTAATTACTGTGAATATACAGCGTAGATATTCGTCACACACGGCGGCTATCACTGTAGTAGGTTTGGGTAAGAGAGATGGGGTTAAATATCTTACTAACTTTTGTGCATACACAAGTATACAAAGTATTTGATGTTATCTTTAGCAATTGCTGCAGCAATATTAATTGGTTTTTGGCTGGACCCGTTTGCCCATGAAAGACTGCCCCTAAATCTTCTGGTTTTACTTTTGAATTCCATTTATCTACAGCACATGCATCGTGTTATTCCCAATAATGGATCTTCAGTTCCTTTAGCAGGTTCAGCGGCGACACCTTATGTTTAACCTATTGTCATTGAAAATTTCATTATTCCTATAAATGCATGGTTCACAATAGTGGTCTATAATTACAGTGTCCTTTTTCCGGGATTCGCTTATAATGGCCACGTTTGCTGTTGCATGGACAGTGGGAATACGCTATGTTGCCAGA
>JAHZMZ010005038.1:0-16137 GCA_027743805.1 Lepidocyrtoides sp. E14
ATTGTAGAGTTAATATTAATATGCAAACAAACAAATAATGTGCATGCAAGTTATCCTTTTGCTACTGCTTAGCACTGGTTAAAGCATGCGATATTAAAATTGTGGCTAATGAACTTAAATAAAAGTGAAACCATTCACTGACAACTAACAGAATGAATTCATTGCATCTTTTGAACTTGAATATGATTTAAACTTTTGATTTCTTGGAAGTCTGCCTGGAGTGAACTGATTCGACAAATCACATTCTTATAAACAAGCTAATAACAAATTGGAAAGTGCAAGTCATTCTATGAAAAAAAAATTGTTGGCAGTGGTGTTGCAATTATCAGTATGAATTACCCTCACGGTCAATCATTATGATTATGTCCACGATCCACTGTGGAACTTACACATTGCATTGTACAGACAGACCTTCTTTACAAGTGCGTTTGGTTGGTCATTGCCACTGCTCTTGTTGGGACAGCCATTCATTCCATGAAAACATGAAAATATCCGACTTCCAAAATATCAAAATAATACCAAATTTTACTAACAAAAACGGTTAATGTGCTCAGTACACATTTACACATTATTCAATGACTGCTATGCTATGGATTTGGAAAATGTTTCATTCGTAGGGGTAAAGCATTGATATTGTTTTTTAACCTTTTGCCACTACTTATTGTCGTCTTTTCACAAAAAGGGTAAAATAAGTTGAACTAGATTACGATGGATTGTAAAACATCTTTGATAAACGAGTTTCCAATCACAGAGACTTTGCACAACAGGTATGCAAAATTTTCTCTTCTCAAACTGAACAATAAAAATGATCGCAGTCAAATGGTTATGATATGATGCCTTTATTTATTAGACATTGTATTAAAAGACGGCAGAGGGGTAACAAGAAAGTCTTGTCTTTCTGAAAGTTTCGTTGGTTTGGATTATCTATTTGTTATCTTATCATCCATCCATTAATTCAAGCATGACTTTCAGTCACAATAAAGTTACATGCATACATGCATGGTACGTTACGTAAAACGAACATTCAAAGTACATGCAGTATTTTTCTACAAAAATTCAGTTTCAAGCCATTATATTGAATCATGTCATTGCGTGCCTGCCACACTACAAAACCTAAGCGTTGCGTTATATGGATCAAATATGCACTATGGTCTGGTAATGACGATAAATAATATCATTTATTTTTCGTTTGCAGTATCAGTATTTACCACGTTACATTCGTAAGGAAACTCTGTTTTTGTGTTTCTCTTGTCATGTTTGATGTGCTCACACACAACAAGGCATGAGAAAAAATGAATCATAAATCAACAAGAAAATATGACGCATGGCAAGTTAGTGAGATATGATTGCTACTGACTAAGACAAACAATGGCATCCCAAGTTTATTAAAGGCTGGTCAAGAACAAAATGCGCTTTAAAACATTAATTAGCGTACTTGTCGAGTATAAAATTCGTTCTACAATGCTTCTATTACTCTCTTAGATTTGCTTTAATACTTTTAATGCCAATTTGACGATCATATCATCTATTTTAATTTTAATTGAAGCCTTTATTGAAGCGTCTGGCTGGATATATGTAAATGCATAAATAATTAGCGTATTTATTTCATGTCATTTATGATGGTGCTTTTTAATGCCAAAATTATAAATAGCAGCATAACGAAATTTACTCCTTTCCACATTCTCAACTTTTGAAACAAATAATAGTAGGTATAAATAAAAGTAACATATCTACATAAAAACGGAGAGTACATTACTAACTGAATGTCTTAAATTTAGGTACGTTAGTTGAAATTTACAATTTATTCTTTCAACGTTCCAAACAAAAGGCTCGACTAGCATATAAATATTGTTCGTAGCATAGCAGGCACGGCTGTTCTGTAAAGCTGATACTACTGTATTGAAAATGATAACACACTTCCAATGATGATCTTCGCCACTCTTCACACCACACTCTACAGTTTATACCTTATTTATTCATCGTGTAACCTAAAACATTAATCTGCGTACGTACTAATAATCAATGATTGAAAAATGGGAAGTAAACAATGTTTCATACAGTGGCATATATAACGTATTATGATGACTAATTATGACTTATATCTTAATCTTAAGATTCTATGTAGGATTGCATTGCATAGGAAGAGCATCTGATGCTGCATCCTCGTCGGATCCTTCCTCATCCCCTCCATTCATTCGATACCCCATGTTCATTAAAATGACTTCAAACGGATTGGAGTTCATTCGTCTCTGATTTGCATACGCTGCATCTTGAACATCTTTGACAATTCTTTCATTTTCTTGTCCATCCTAAAAAAGAGTGGAAAAAATTTGACATATTTTTAAACATATTTATATCTCAAATGATGAGTGATTCAAGTTTTCAATTCAAGTTTGGTATACGGCATTGTCCTTATACTCCTTCTCATATTCAATGAATATTGGGGCTCGTTTAACACTTCGAGAAGACCCACTCCCATCTGAAGAATCTATCACAGCTTCTTGGTTATCATCCTCAGCTACATCACTAGAATGACTGTCACCTTCGTCTACTGACACAGTCGGTTCACTGTCCTCCTGAGGCGGACTTGTATCAGCAGCTCCGTCGTTTGATGCACTTCGGTCTGTAGATGACCTTCGAAAACGTATGAGAAAATTTCTTTGAGTAGTGCGGGAAGCATCAGTAGTAGAAGAAGATGAACTACGGCCGCCTTCCGAATTTTTACTATTACTACTGCTGGCTGATTTTACTGCTTTAGTAAGATCATTCTCTAGAGACGAGACGGCTTCACGTAAACAACTGGGGAAACGAGACTTAAATAAATTCAGGCACTCTCGGGATTCTTTAAGACGCTTTAGTTCAAATAGACAACGACTCATCCTGAAAAGTAAGCATGATCATTATTAGTTTATTCGAGTTATACTACATGTAGTTTACGTATTTGCACCTACATTGAATTTAACATTATCGACCAGTTAAGTATTTTAATCAAACCTCATGTGTGCTTTGTAATGGTCAGGATCCAGTTTCAATGCTATTTGACAGTCTTTTAGCGCTGCATAAACGTCCCCATCCCTATATTAATAAATTAAACACTTCAATCGCCGTACTAGACTTTATGGTAGAATAACACACATTTATGTAAAAATCATACCATCCACGTTTCACCAGCGCCGCCGCTCGGTTAGCATGTAAAATAGCCGAGTCTGGATACAATTTTAAAGCTTCGTTGTAGTGATGAATAGCCTTTGCGTACTTCTTTAACCCAAATGCTTCATTAGCCTTAAGTAAACATTCAACCAAGGTGCCCGTTAGAGGTATGACCAAAGGATAAAATGGTAAGACAATACTTTGTTTCTAGTTTCAACTCGAAGTACGCAGTTGAATTTCGAATATTTACCTTAGTTTTAATATTTTCTACGGACGGTGGAAGGGGAATTTTAACCAATGACTTCACTCGAGGAGCTCCTTCTGCCATTCCGTTTGGAAAGCTAGTTCCATTTTTGTATCCATTAGAATACCCATTGGGTATGTGCGGTTTTGGATTGTCTTCAAATACAAAATGAACAAATCCGTCCAATTTTGTCCTTCATTTAATGACTATTTGTTAAGTATGCAAATTGTTGCACTGTAAATGGAAAAATTGTACCATTAAATATTCCTTTGGGAATGGTCAAGCAAGTAACACCTCTTTGAAGCTCTCCAACCACTGAAAAGATGTAAATTTGCTCTCCTCCGAGGTTGACAAGCAAATCTCTGCCATCAGGACTGTAAGAAACGTACGTTGATGCGAGCGATCTGTACTTTCGTTTGTACTCTGCAATCTTTGGTGGTAAATGCCCTAATATGTAATAGATTTGAAGACATTATGCAACATTCCCAAACAATCAGCCAACATGTAAACTATAAGTTTGGATATACATACATATGTACAAGGAAAACATTAGAATAAAGAATTACCGGGAACAAAATACTGTGCTGCTCCAAAAGGTACCTCAGATTTTCGCCCCTCATTACTTAGATTAATCATTCTTCTATCGTAAATTCTAACATATGGATCATTAGCACCAACGGCAAAATACTCTGACCGAACTGGATCAATCGCAAGACATTTGGCTTCAGCTTTACTTCCAAGATAATTCCTTAAATCCACCATTACATTTTTTGGTCTCTTGCTTTCAGTTGAGCAAACATGATTTTCTCTCATGTCATGCTGTATAATCATGCCATCTTCACCAGCGCTCCAATAAAGGTACGGTATGTTTGGGTCAACAACAGCCCGTTTAACCCTATTAGTATGGCAGGTACAAACTCGCATAACTTCTTTTGCCAAAATATCATGGACACGTACAGCATGGTCTGCAGCACCAGTAACAAGTGCACGATTTTCACTATTTGGTAAAAACTGGAAAGTATCACATATGTAATCATAGATAAATTTAGTGGACATTTCTAATCCTTAATCTACAAATTATTTTTTTAGCACAGTTGGCGGATTTGTTCTAATATAATATGCTACCTTCACAGTAAAAATATTTCCGTGATGGCCAGTAGGTAAGTAAATCAAACTTTTCTTTCGATAAGGTTCCCAGATAGACACATGCACATCATCTGAACCAGAAGCCAGAACTCTACAATTGCAGCACAAAATCATCATTGATCATATGTGTCTTCAGAGATTTCCAAACTTGAAACTACATAAATTTTTACCTGCCGTCTTCGCTCCATTCCAAGCAATTTACACATCCGCTGTGATTTTCTAACTCCGCATACAGGCCCAATCGATTCACTAGTTCATGTGTAGCATGAAACTTATCCTGAATGATACGCGAATAACCCACCTGAAAAAAAAAATTTATTGGCTAGATTTATCAATATTACTTGAGATTGATTGAGTGAAATTTAATTTGTCGACAACGTGCTTACGTTTAATTCTCTGGCAGCCTGCAACTGAACGATATTCTTGGTTGGCTTCATTTTAGAAAGTCAATTTTTTGGGTCACTTCAGCAATAGCGGTTATCTTACGAATGCTTTCATCCTTTCATTCCAACCACGTCATGGGTTCTTCGCAACTAGCCATTTCCAAGTAGCCACCGTCCGTAAAACACCAATCCAGTTGCCTCAATCGAAAGCCTCCACCCAGGTACGACTAAAAGCTAGAATTTGAACGTCTTTCAAAATTCAAGGTCACATGAGTCTTGACTCTAAATCTGTTGAAAAAGTTTTTAAAATAATTCTACCGTAAATCTTAACCGCTATTATGACACAAGGTCGTTTTACCAACTTTCCATGGATTATTTTTATTATTGTTTATTTCTTCGAATCTAACAACAAAGAGTACACAGTATGAAATGAATACAGTTAACGTTTCTGCCAATGACTAGCGAGCGAACGTTTGTAGATTGTAGAAAATTCCAAGCTTGCTCAACGGAGTACATTACACATTACTACTAAAATAAAATGCAAATGCACTCATGCTGTGCGCACGTACACGACGAAAATAAAATGCTCATTAGTCAACAGAGTACAATACCAGGATGTTTCCATTTATCTAAAAACCATGCACATTTAAACAGTGCAACTTTTACTTACCTAATTATCTATTCCATGACAGGAAAGTTGACCGACGATTTGCTTGGTAAATTGCAAGCTTCGTCAATAAAATCTTCAGTTTGCAAAATTTACTCAACACTCAACATCAACTCAATAAATCAAAATATCACAATTAATTCTTCTCATTTTCTCTAAAAACTAAAGCGGTAACACGGCAAATACTACTGTACAATAAGGATGATATGGTGTGATGGAGTACGAAGAAAATAGAAATGTGTGATACTTTCTAATTCTAACTAAAAAGGAATGACATACCGGGCACCAGGGATAAGTGGGGGTCGACGACGAAGATACTAGCTGATTTTGATTTTAATCACATCACATTGTATAACCCAACAACTTAACACAGTAGTCAATCAATATTATAATCTATTCCAGTACAGTTCTCCTCCGTTTCTTTTCTATCTGCAGCAAAATTTTTCTGAACCTGCTGATTCAATTAGATACGAAGAAAAGTCAGATGTGCTTGTACTTTGCTGTATTGTTTACGATCGTGTGGTCTGTCTGTATGGTCATTCCATGCACCGCACCGCACTCGAATTTTGCTATAATACAAGTAACACCAACACCAACAAAAGTAATGAAGTGCAAAGAGGAGAGCAGAATTTTTGCAGAAGAAAGACTTGATAACAGAAGTGTCTTACTAAATTAAACTTTATTTACTACCTTCAACCTTATCTTATCCCTTCATTGAGAACCAAACAAAACAATAGCAATCAGTAATCAGTACACTAGACGAGACGAGACAAGTGCCAATGCATAAAAAAGTTTTAAAATTTAAATTTTAAAACACCGCAAATTTACACCAACATAACACACTTTCCTTTTTGACTTCGTATAGTCTGTGGTCATGGTCTGAGCTCAAAGTCAAAGTCTCCTTTCGGTAACCTTTTAGTTTTGCATTTTGCATGGCTAAATAATTAAATATTATGAAAAATGCAGGCGAAGACGAATGAATTGAAAGTTTTTTTCATTTTCGTCCCTTTTCAACAATGTAAATTTTGGAATCACTCATTTTTGTGTTTTAGCCTTAGCCTGGTTTGTCAGCAAGGCTATTAGTATATTGTGTATTGTGCAGCGGCGCAGCAATCGTTTCTGCAGCAATTGTGCTGGTGTCTGACAAGACAGTGGACAGTGGACGAGAAATAAATTTGGATTTGATTTGAAATTGGAAAAACGAATAGTTTTGCGTACAGGGAAAATATGAAAATGACAGCAATTTCTGATATCAAATTGCCCTTCTTCGCAATTCAACCAGATTGGGAAGAATCAATCAGGTTGATAAAAATTATAATAATGATAATTTTTGTATCTAAACGAATTTTAGTGCATTAATGTTGAGACAATTGTTATTTTTGGTTACAGAAAGGCGAATAATGAAACTGCTTGGATAAGCATTAGGTATCATGGACAAGGTATATTTTTATCGCAGACACTGATGATGTCAAGATTTTTTACCCTAGAATAATATGCAACTGCGGATGAGCGGAGATATGATATTACCTAATGTATCATCATTCATGATATGATGCACCAAATAAATTTGTTTTCTCTAGACAAATCCACACATGGTGATGTGATTTGTAGGAGGAGAGAACCTTTGCAAGTTGAGGCTATTCAGGAGCCGTTCGAAGTGATTTCGCCAAGAACCACACCAAATTATATCACCATTAAAGACACTGAGACAAACTGTGAATGTACCTTTCTTGCACCTGATGCTGTATTTAATAGGATTCACAAACCAAAGACTGCTGTAAGTTTACAAAATAAAATTTGAATCAACGCTTCATGTGCATGCCATTTTTCATAGATAGTATATGTATAAGGGTGTTTTTTTCTTATATCTATTGTAGGTGGTATGTTTGGACGTTACAGAGGGTGGACTAGGTGTATCAGCTTGTAAGAATAATCAGTTGAAAATATGGGAAACGTCTACTGGAGTGGTTCGAGTATGGCAAAATATATAATGCACCCTTTTTTAAAATTTTGTTTTATTTATGAAAGTCATAATGCATACTTTCTTCAGAGAACATTTGAAGGGCACCAATCGGAAGTATATTCATGCAAATTTTTTCCATCCGGTTTGGTCATCCACTCTGCTGGGGCTGATTTTCGGATTAAAATTTGGTCTGCTGAGGATGGGAAATGTCCAGTTACTTTAAAAGGGCATACGGCATCCGTGCAGGATTGTGTCGCTGTAGAACGGGGAAGAAATATTATTTCTGTCTCAAAGTAAGAATAAAATAGTTGTAGATTATCATAATGCATAAAATTTAGTTATATTTGCCGTTTGAATCTGTTATATGTATTGCACTGGGGATGGTTTTTCAGAGACTGCACTGCCCGTTTGTGGGACGTGGGAGAATCCAAGTGCCTTGCGATTCTTATTCAGTGTGAGGCGGCCATAAACTCATGTTGTTTGTCGTCTCCAACTGCTATTTCACTGGGGGAACCAATCGAGGAAATGAGTGAGAGAGAAGTAGAAACGATTGGAAAGCTACTAATACTGGCAAGAGAAGACTGCAAGGTGACGGGAGTTGGTGTTGCTAGCCGAAAAGAAATATTCACGTATGACCTGCCGTCACCTGGAAATATAGTAATATCTACTGGCCCAAATACCTTTGCTGTTGGGTGCCAGGGAGGTGAAATTGTTGCATTTGATATGCGCAATAAACCTTCGCCATCAATTCGTAAATTTATATTTGCTACTCAGACACCAATTTTGGATATGATGGTACACCCTCGTTCACCAAACCCCAACCGCCCCGGAGTAGATGATTTCAACAGAAGTCTTTGGGCTGCAAAATCCGACGGAACGTGCGTTTTAATTAACCCCGCTTTCACTCCAGATCATCCCATGAAATTTGTTGAACTAACAGGCTCTGATTGTGATCCAGTTTATCAAATTAAGCATGATGGAACCAGTATATATACTGTTTGTCGTGATGGCTTGATTAGACGATACTCAATAGCCTTAGTTTCGAGAATATTGGAGTAAGTGATTATGTACTATAAAGATTCAAGTACAGAAGAATAAAATCTTTGAACAGAATTATAGTAACCAAATGACACTCTTTCATCAGTATTCTTTAAAGGGCCGAATACGAATGGAACGCTTTCATATTTATTTCAACAACTCAACAATGCAATACATAAAACAATGATTGTACATATTTTGTAAAAAGAGGTATTCAGTATACTACCAAAAAAGCTGCTTATTCGACATCTTATAATTGAATTAATTAAGAGAATAGGTAAACTTCCTTTTGCATTGTCAAAGGACCTTATTGACGTTATTGATGGGGCATAACATAAAATTCATTCGTAGATAATTTATACAATACAATTATATTCTGTCGTGAAATTTCCAGTTTGACAATGCACGAAATGTGGAATTTCGTAAGAAAATCAAAACATTTCCGAGGTTAAAAATCTGATCCTATCAAGTTGTTTGGTCTTTTAAAAAAAAATATTATCGACATATTTTTCGTTTATATGCGCTTGAACAATTTCGGAACATACAATCTAGCTTCTAATATAATGCGATGATGTTATTTCCTACACACACAAGGTATTAAAATATTGTTAAGTGCATTTGCAATACATTAATATCTAAAGTTGGCAAGTTAAAATCTGTCAAATCTAATAATGTTGTGATGCATTCGTGGAAAATGAATTTAACTACACCATTATATCTACTTGTTACCTGTATAAAAGACAAATAAAATACATATCGATATTCATACAGCGACCTAACGGCAATTTTACATCAGTTTGACATTGTAAGTAAATACAATGCTACTTGCTATTATGTTGCTTTGTGTAAAATGAAAAAAATACACGAAAAAACGGCAATTACTTATATATAAACAATTTGGCAACAATATCATGTAATATTCCTTCATAGCTCTTTAGATCTAGCGTATTACATGAAGTGGAATAGTCATGTTTTTTCCAATGCGTTGGATGATTTCTTCTCCCAAAAGAGTGTTCAACTCCTTCCATGAGTATTTGTCGATGAGATATACCTAGATGGGAATCCAAAACAATGTAAAACTATTGCCAAATGGCTGCTGCTGATAAAATAAAAGTTCAAGATTGTATGAATTCATATAAATATCTCATGATTCCTTACCTCTTCTAAAGGTTGCCTCACCAAAACCAGTATATTTAAGCACATGCCGTCATGTTGACCTGCAGGTCTTCCATTGAATTCTACCCCCAAAATACCATGAGGTCTATGTTGAGGTAACTCTGCTCCAAATATTTCCTTCAAAAAGGGATATTTGCTATTTAGTAATATTACTCGAAATGCAATATGAATGCTTCCTTAGGTATTTATATATAAACTCACATTCATGTACTTTCGAAGAGTCGAGTGTAAACTCTTCTGGGGATGTATTTCACACAGAGGAAGATGGCAATGATTTCTTTCCCCTACAAGTATGCACACTTTGTTACTGCAAGACAAATTATTATTACTTTAGACATGCATAGAGATAATATGCAGTACATTATCACAAGTTTCAATGGACTAGATTATCTAAATGTGCATAAAGTACTGAAAATTACTAACTTGATTTTCTTTCTGGCAACGATAACAAGTCGTATGTACATTTTGGTATGAGCAATTAAAGCAGGCATTATTTTCCCATGCCATGGTTCCTCTCTGTTTGTATGGTATTCCACACCTCTTTCAATTAACGGGACTATATCTTTTGCACGAAGAGGGAGTGTGGAAACATCACGTACCCATCTTGCCTGTAAGGACTCGCTATCAGCCTCTGCTGTTGTCTTTAATTTTCCCCCTTAAGACCAATTTATAATGTTTTTAAAAATTCTCACAACGCTCTTGCAATCTTGTTCTGTATTTAGTAGTTTTCTGATTATTTAGACAAGTTAACTTACCAACAACTGTTCCAGTGAGCACAAATCTGTACCATACACCGGTCGCACATTCTACCAAAAGTAATGTGGTTGGCTCCATATCTAGACCCGTCTCTTCCAACACCTCTCGTTTCACAGCGTCCTGTACAAATATACACAGCAGACATGGACTAATAAAAAGTTTTCAAAGTTGAAAGTTGTCGAGGAAGCTTGAAAGCATAATACTAACTGCCGCAAACTTGTCAATCGCTTACTTACATTTATGGACTCACCAGGTTCCTGAAATTCAAAGAAAAAAGATCAAGAGATATGTATGTACGGAAATCCATTTTCGAACGAAATTTCTGTTGTCATATTTTTCAAGTGTGGATACTAACCATCCTACCAGCAGGTAGATACCATTGGCCGTTACAGGATGACTTTGCTTCTTGAATCATTAGAACTTCACCGTCTTCGTTAACAAGTACCGCAGCCACGATATAAGTAACCGATTTCTTACATATAGGAACGAAGTCAAGTGGGCCTGTAGGAGTGACCCCTTTAGAAGCTGGCAAACCATAAAAAACTCTCTCTATAAAAATCACACCGGAAAAAACAGTGCCTTGGTTTTAGTATGTTAGTCTACTACGCCTACGTGAATGGCTGTTGCTCGATTAAAGAAGTCGTACGAGCAGAAAGTTAGTTTAAAATGATTTTCATCATAGAAGCATTAAAGGCCTTAAAGGGAAAAGTGAGAAGACCGTTATTAGAAGAATTAAGCATTTTGTAATATATGATATAAGGCAAAGGTGGGTGAAATAACTGAAATATGGCATTCAATATGCAGTTTTGAAATCCCCATTGTCTTTGTGCGGTTTCTTTTGGCATGCTAGTGATAATTACTTGTAATTAGTATAGAGAAAAAAAAGAGAAGCGGCATTCGCATTATAGTAAACCCGAATGTAAATGAATTAGTGAGGCGAATTTGGTAAAAAGGAAGCATAAAAGTAAGTATATTACACATCTATTTGAGCTGATGTTTTTAATTGAGTTCGTTTTATGTAGTATTTTATGCGTAAACAGATTTGTACTTGGAATGTGCAAAAAATGTTTTCATTTAATACACCTATGACGTTAACCTTACCTAGAGCTTCATTCTGATCGGCAAGTGTAAAGTCACAAAAAACATTTTCCTCCTGCAGGCCATGACCCTGGAGGAGGGCCTTAATCTGGCCTTCAACGGGATCACTGGATTTGTTCATGGTTATAATTTACACTAAACACACAAGTAGAACCTGCTAAGGTGTGTTATTGGTCTTCGCAATTTATGTAGGTCGTATTAGGTAGAGAGAAAGTCAACTGGATTTTATCCTCTGCATCGTTCACTTACACAGCACTAATAGATACTACTTTACCTCCAATTTAGGTAAAATAATTTTGTAGGATTTCCTTTCACGAGTAAAGTTGGAAAACTCACTTGAAGTTCATTGTCATTCGTCATCATCCTTTACAGGCATAGTAGCTGAATGGTTTTAATTAGTTATATAGCAACCTCTGTTAGTAATAACACAATAACCTTCCACCTATGAAGAGTCTTCATTGAGGACAAGACAATAAGTAGCTATTCACTGAGTGTTAGCTGGCATTCAAATTAGAGCCAAGTTGTTACTGAGATTGCCAAGATTGACATAATCCAACTTAAATTTCACATATCACCATACAAAATTAACTTCACATTTTTTGCAGAAAAATACTTTAAATATAGCCGTTTTTATTGGATCCAATTAACAATTTGCAGTTGACAAGCTGTGACAATGTAGAAACTGTAGCAGCCAGTTCTCAGCTGCGAAGGTTAATGACTCACATTCCAAGCTTAAAATTGTTTGGAAGTTGGAAGCATGGAAAATTTCTTTAAAACTTCTACACACATGAGTATTATATTATATGAACTGTGCAAAACACATACTTGAAAAAACTGCGTACGTCTTGCTTCTAAAAAGCCACTCATATGAAACACCACTCACCACTGCCACTGCTGCACCACCTTTTTCCTCTATTATTTGCTGATGATAACAGCGATACGTTTCCTCACACTGATTCTCACATCTTGTTCTGTGTTTGATGATATTGGGCTACATTTACTCACAGGTAACAAGTAACAACCCCTCTTCGAATTGCATATATCTGTGTGTTACGCAATGCTAGAAGAGCTGAATATGTGTGGCTCCTTCTTGGGATGGTCTTGTTATCTGCTAAATAAACATTTTTTTCTTTGTCAGGTTGGGTTATAAAGCTAAGAAGAATGCTTGATTGCTGATTACAGCATCAGACACAAAACTCTCTTCTACAATCTATGTAAATACATCACCGAGAAAAACTGCATTCCAACAAGATGATGTGTTTTGTGTAGGTAGGTATTTTTGTGAAGGTATGCAACAGCAATATAGTATGCAAGAACGAGCAATATTCGAAAAAAATATGTTAAATATTCACAGTTATGCATAATATGTATTGTTATGCAGGTTTGTTGAACGCTGAAGGTGTTTCACTGGTAAATGCATAATGCTAAATTAAATCCTTTACATGTACCTGCGAGTGCTAACATTTTTAGTGCGCCGACAGGTAGAAGTTGTCGAATAATAATTGCACTTTATCATTCCCGCAATGATACAATGATATTCAATAAAGCTCTGTCATTTCACTTATGACTTATTATTATAAAATTGCTTGGGACAGTGGACGCTTCTGCATTCCTTAATTGTTTCTAATTGTCTCACAATTCCCCAAATAATCTGCACTAAGCTTACGGTGCGATCGCAGTATAATGCCAAGTGCTGTTTAGTGCAGAGTAGCTTTTTCTGCTCTCTGAAGTCCTCCGTAAAGCAGATTTTGATTTTCTAGATGGCTAATCATCATGTATGATAATAATATGTTCTATGATAGGTAACAGAAATAATAATAAATACCTACAAAGTAAATGACAAGATGGTAAAAGTCACAGTCACAATGCGTGTATGGAGTTGTAGATATGTACCGTTGCTACAAATTACGTGCGCGTTTCTATCCCTGTATTAAAAAATATTATGTTGCATCAAGAGCTTAAAATATCGATAACGATACAATTAGGATTAATGCCATAAACAGTACACTGATTATGTATAATAAAACGGTACAGTAAAACCACATTCACGCCAAGACATGCTCAAATAATTCCATTTGAACATTAAGAAGAATTATTTTTTTAGCGCATTCTTTTTAAAAAAGGGACCCTAAATATCTTGATGTGTGCAGATTAGAGATAAAAATATTGCACATGCTGCGATAAATAACCGCAATAGCAGTTAGATTCGGAACAAATATTTTTTCTGGTTCAGTCAACCGTTTTGTTATGAGAAGCTTTTTAAATCAGCATTAAGATAAAGACGATAATGCTATCTTTCATGAGCTCTGTACCGTCTTTCACCAACAACGAATGACCGGAATCAGAGCACAGTGGATGCACGTATTTTACTGCCAAACTAAAAATGGCAGAGACATTGAAAACGTAAAACGGAAAAAAGATAATTGTATAAATTGTTTTAACAAAAGTGAATAAACTTGACTAAATGATTTCGAAAGAAATACAATTTAAAAACTAGTTCAAGTTTTTCCAACAAAACTCGACTTGAACCGGGGCCGGGGTAATGTAGAGGCTTGAAAAGGCACTCTAAATTTTAATGCTCACTATATTCTTAAATAGGCAGTCATTACCTATTCAAATGTACTTTTTTAAAACACGGTCGTAATTTTATGAGGTTTGGGAGAGAATAAGTGACAAATAAAGGCACGACCATGCCTTTGCCTATGTGTGTATCTCATCGTGTGCGTTTGCATGTTTTAAAGATACTGATAACCTTGAGAGAAAAACTTTAATGTCAAGCGTAAGCCTGTTATTTTATTTTTTTTAAAAGACGATAACCATCGTTGGTGATATACGTGTTTAGACCGCAGCACAATACAAGACTTGTCTGTAGTCTACTTAACATATGACTTTATTATAGTGTTACGGTACATGACAATAAAGTCCTAATGAATTCTATTTACGTTCGTTTGTCGGGAATAAAGTGACACTTCATCCGCCTGAAAATATACTTTGTGAAACCTAGTTTATTTTATTTAGCTTACCTGGCTTGCAGTAGAATCTGGCAATAATAAAAGAAACTAGCACTCGTGCATGCAGCCATCGCACAACAATAACTGAAATGCGACCGACCACTACTGTATCGAGGTACAAAACGTACTCATGAAATAAGGAAGGGAAAAAATGAATTCATAATAATACAATTCGTAAGTAGGTATAAATCATGCAAAAGAGATATGTAGTTATTTCTACTTGCAACGATATGCGATAATAACTCTACCATATAACGATCGCATTAAATTATAAAGAATACCGTAAGTGCATTGCATCGCATTCAGCAACCTCATTTCCTCTCATATCCCCTTGATGATTTATAATGATCTGATGACCAACTGCCAAGTGTAGGTATGTCGTAAAGTCATACTATAATACTCATATTTCTGTTGCAGTGCAGTGGTTCCTTGTAAACCTGCCCGTGCTGTGAGTACGGGTGGAAAAATAAATGCTAAAATGGCAAATGAGATTATTATAACGCTGAGCTTAAGGGAATATCAACAGACTTCTGTCTGTAACAACAAACAAAGTATACATATCTTCTTCCGCAAGTACCAACAAATGATAAAAAAGATGGACTTGGGGGCTCAGGGTTATCGGGGGTATCTTTATTTATTTAGGTACTTTATTTATTATTGTAAAAAAATTCTCCCATTAACCAATATACATAATCCTGCTGATCGAGATTGAATAAATTCTCTAATCGACTACCATATAATAAGTAATACATTATATCAACCAATATAATAATTTAACATACAACATATTATACTCCAGTGGCTTCGTTTTTTTGCACTTTAACTGCTCTTTTTTTTATCCGTAGTACTTTACTACATCAAAATATTCGCTTCTTTTAATGCATTATTCCATTCATGAATATCTGTTATATGCATGTATTGTATGTAATCAGTACTCAGTAGTCAGTAGTACAGTGATAGTTTTATATTTTCGGCAGTTCCGTAGTTAACAGTTGGATCAAGCGGTGCGCTGCTGATTTCCGACAAAATATTTTCAATTGAACTCACGAAAATAAATGCAAAGTCTAAAAATAACGGACTCAAACATGGATGTACTATACTTACTGGGTTGTATTTCAGAGAATGTAGTAGATATTTACATACTGATATGCTGTGTAAGCTATGCATTAGCAATCACCGGTCAAGCTAATCATTTTTCTAACAATCGGTTACTTGTGGTCTTCCTCCCCTTTCATTTTGACCAACCCAAAAATAATCGCATCTTCTGCCAGGTATACAACATTCACCAAGTAAAAAACAAAGGAAATATTAACGTCAGCAAAAGTGAGCTCAGTTGAGTTGCATGACCGAGTCCGCTGCTGAGAGCAATGGCAGAACGGCAGAACATTTGTTTTCCTATGTACGACACAGTATTTCATATTTTGAGGTAACGCTACAGGTATGTCCTTTAAATAACAATCGGAAAGATTTGAATCGACAATCGGATATGGAAGTGATTGGGTTGG
>JAHZMZ010005039.1:0-10309 GCA_027743805.1 Lepidocyrtoides sp. E14
CCTTGGTTGATGCAGCGTTCAATGAAAGGAAACCATGCACGAAAAGTTCCTTGTGAAAAATGTGTCTGAGTGATGGGATAAATATAAAAACCCCAAAAAAACCGACATTTATGTATCAATAGTCTTATAATGTGTAGTACATACATAAACACGATAAAATGTTGTAGGGTAGGAACATGAACTAGGAAAAAGAAGAGAGAAAAATGAGGAGGTAGGTGGACCATACTATTATGGATGGAAACTACACACATGTTCAATGTTAGTAAATGCTAATACTTGCACATAAAATAAACACCAGCAGGTTTTTTCAATAATTCCATGATGCAATCCAGTATGAAGCATGAAAATGTACCCGTTTGTTTTTTTGGAGCAATAATGAAAATCTGCTGTTGACACTACTGAGGTCAGTATAATATGTAATAATTTTGCAATAGAAAAAACCACCACACAAGCGTAACTAAACTTACGTTCACTGCTGCTCACTGTATACACCACATTTTTAATATGTCTTCTACGTGGAAATCAAAAAATACGGATTTATTTGCCGGCCAAATAGCTTGGACAACAGTTGTGTGTCACATTGCATCATAAGGTGGTAATATAAATTGTAGAAATGTGTACTTTTCATTGTTGCTTCACCATTCACCTTTTTTTTCCTTTGCCACACAAATCTTATGACGACATATATATGTACATTCATTTATATACTAAAACAGAGGCTGAAAATCCAATTCTTGCTGGTGGTGCATGTTGGTTTTTACGCATCTGAAGGTCTTTAAAGTGGTGCATTACAAGCAGTTTATGTCAGAATTACAATATTTTGGGTTTCATGCCGGCTGGTTTAATGTGAGGGTGTCATTCATTTTGAGCTGTGAGTGCAATGAAACCGCAACCTGTGCAGGATCACTACTGTGAAATTGTTGCCCGTTGATGAATGTTTGTTTCTACCTCAATGAAACTCATTTCTCCTCTTTTTTATAAAAATTCTTTGGCCCATATTAAATTCCTATACCCTATATTGTACTTTTTCGAGTAATGCTGGTAAACTTAATTCTAGCATCTATACTACTACAATGTTTTACACTGAGGAAGGTACATAGATAGGTATGTTTACCGAAAAGATTTTTATGCATTCAAAAATAATGTAGTGTCTCCACACTGAGATGACTTCACCTCTTTTATTTCTACACTTTATCTCTATACTTTTGAACGATGCACATTGATGAAAAAAGAGATGAACTGCTTGAACAAAACATCATCACAGGAAACAAGATCTCTTTTAGATTTTTCAACTTTTTTTTTTATTTCGGGTTTGTTATTTGTTCTTCTTCTACGTAGACATCTTGATTTCCTATTCATATGAACATACTGCACAGGTTTAAGAAGA
Source organism: Lepidocyrtoides sp. E14 (assembly GCA_027743805.1). Classification (NCBI taxonomy): domain Eukaryota; kingdom Metazoa; phylum Arthropoda; class Collembola; order Entomobryomorpha; family Entomobryidae; genus Lepidocyrtoides; species Lepidocyrtoides sp. E14. Next base: position 1,388 of record JAHZMZ010005039.1, read on the forward strand.
TTACCCAAACATATTTCCCAAGACCAGCAAAATGCCATCCAGGTCAACTCACTTTCAAGATTGTCGGTAAATTTATGAGTTTATGGTTGGAAAACTTTTAACCGTCTTCTATACTTCTTTTTGCTGTTGAAACCTGGAATGGTTTGGATGTTCGTGGATACAGCTTCCTAAATAATACTACAAGCCATTGCAAAAGAAGAAGAGATGGTGGCTTCAGCGGCGGTAGTGGTATCGTATGGTGGTGGTGTGGGAAGGGAAGCAATAATACAGTTTGCTGTGGGATAATATGTTAAGTACTCTGAGGACTTTTTTTCCTCTCTCCTTCTTTCCTTTCAACCTTTTCTTTTATTTATTGGTCTTTGCCTTTTGTTTTATAACTGTTCAAAAGGTAATGCTCCCACATGGAGAAAAAAGGGGAAAAAGTGTAAATGAGTTGCTCAGATTTTTTTTATATTTTACCTCACGTCGTATATATATTATGTATCGTAGTAGTAGAAAATTATTGCGTTTGCTAGATGCATGTTTACCCTTACTTTGTTGTTGTGCTTCACTTTTAATGTTAAGGTATGGATTCTCTTTTTTTATTTTATTATTTCTTGTAATAACCAGAAAAGGTAAGTTTGACTTCCCTTTTATGTGGGTGTTTTACCAGGAGCAGTAGACTATTTCATACAAGCAGGAAAATGGGACAAGAAAAAAAAAGTTGGAACAAAGAACTTTTCATATAATATATTATAACGTAACAAGAACAAAGTAGAAAAAGAAGGGGTAATCTATTTTCTCAAACTGAGCACGCAATAAGAGGACTATCAAAATATAAAAGAAAAATGGTAACAAAACTAATAAAAATGCTGCTTTGCAATATTATGTATATGGAGAGAAGTGGGGTGATAATGATGAGATGTATCATCATGCAACACAAAAGAATGTTTTCGTCGTGTTGTGTGTTGTTGTTCTAAAACGTTGTACTAGGCACACCGGCAATAAACTGTGACTTCTTAGGCTCTTGGGATGTCATACTTTGTTGTTTGTTCTATAACATCATTTTATGCCACTTGACTATAGGTAGGTACAAGTGTGGTAGGTGTGTGCAGTGTGGTGTTATCGTGACGAGGATTATTGTTGTTGTTATTTGTTCTTGGCAGGTTGCAGAGCGCACCAATAAAATGGATGAATAAGATACATTCGGAAAAGGTAAAAGGAAAAAAAGTACAAGGGAATAATGTAAAATCAAAGAATAACATGAAACGGATACGGTGGTGGTATTGTGTTAGAAAAGTGTGCTTTGTAAGCTTTTCGAATAGAAAAAAGGTGAGAGAAGCTTAACAGTAGTAGGATTACAAGGAGATTTTTAGAAAATGTGTAATATCTAAAGCGCTTATTTGAGCGCAAACTTTTTTTGATGTTGCCACTTGCCATGTATCTACAACATTTAATGGGAAATGGGTTCGTATAGCAAAAGTTTCATTCTGGAGTCATTTTCATTACCGCTTTGACGTGAGGAGAGGTGAAACAAAGTAACCGGAGAACATGAACCGTTCCAAAATGGAGAGGAAATGATCTTTTAGTGGACGTAGAGCATGTGGTTTCTTCATTGCTATGCATATTTTCCCTTGGCCTACCTTCCATTTCACCTAGCATTTCAGTATATGAACCGATGAATGAGTCACGATAAATTGACAGGTTTGAAGAACTAATGAGACTTAATTTGATGAGAAGGTTCTCTTGTTTAGCTAAAATTACGATGCAGTTGGTCAGAGGGCAATTTGCATATAAATTACATTTTACATTTACCAATCCTAAAATATGTAGGTATGTAATCGAATCCATTTTACAGTTTGATGCAGATTCAGAAATTCTGTTGTTTCTGTTTTCACTGTTCCCTGCTTTATAGTCATACCTATGACAAAATCATGATCATGAGTAAATTCCCATTATGAGAGTATTAGTAACAGGTTAAAGTACTAGAAAACAATTAGCCAACTTCCTCTCAGTGATTTTTCTTCAACGTTTCTCTTGGCGCATTGTCAACTTTTATTCCAGAAATTGTACCTCGATGTTGGCTGAAGCTGCTATAGATTACATAATCAAGTGCAATGTATTACCTTCTAGTTTAACCATTCTCTTTTTCCAATTTAGCTGCCAACAAACGTGTAGTAGATTTTATAGGACATTACTTTACAGCAAGAAAGAGCATACACATTCAGTTTACCTTCTCTGCTGACTCATTGTCAGTATCACGCTGTTGATTTCACAATGTTTAGACTTGCACTAAAACTAAACCTATATAGAAATGTCTTCATCTACTACTACCATCTTCAGCACAAGAATATAATCCTGATATAATGTAGCTCTTATGTGGGATATTTATTGCCCCAGAGCGATCATTTCATTAATGTTACAGCATCCACTAGCTTAACTGCCTATCCACTCTTTTCCACTTCCTTCATACATCACGATAAATGGCGGAAAGTGATAATGAATGAGCCGTATTTACTCCTTGCTACACAAACACACACATCTCTTTTTTTTAAACCTCTTCTCTCTCAACGACACGTAGTTATTGCTTCTCCTAATTGGAAAATTGAAATCTCTCGTCTCAAAGGTCAAATCGCATACCGGATATTGCTTTGCGAGAAGCACTCAGCAGAATGACTGATGCATTTAATAATGGAAGGTCTCATTAAACATGAATGCAAAGTTGGAATGGAATTCCCGTTAGAAAAAAAATATGCTTTACGTTCTAAATAAAAACGACAGTAAATTAATGATTGATGCACAAAAAATGCAATGCTTTCACGTTTGGGTATACTCACTACTACTCACCTATTATATAGTTTGTGTTGGGGGAAAGATTCTCTTGGCATGCATAAACCCTCAAGATCTTTTACAGCAGATGCACCAAGTGGCTTTCGGAATAGAAAGCTTAACAAGTTGTTTTAATAGTCAGAGAAGAACAAAACATGAATAAAAACAGTGAGAAAGAATCCATATATCTGTCAGATTTTTACAATGTGCAGATGTGAAAGATGATGGTACAGAAATATTATTCTCTTTTATTTTTTCTTCTCCATCTGTCTATATGCAATCGTTTTTTTTGTGAAGCCACAGAAAAAAATAAGACTTAATTTAAGATGGAGTGTTTTTATCTTATTTTATCTGAGAAATGTTTGTGATGGTGTGATGTTAGACAAGCATCTTTTTTTGTCCTGTGTATCTACCGCAGACACTATTTTATTTCACTGCTACCTATCCAAATTTATCATGAATATTAAAAGTACCTTACATACACACGTATGTTCATTTTCTTCTTTCCTTTGTCAAGAATTTGTGTATGGTGCATATTTCTTCAAGCTACGTAATAGCTGTGTAAAGAGACGCTTATTAAATTCGTGTAAAATGAAATCAGTAACACATGTCTTGAAAATGAGAAAAGTTGTTTTAGGTCTATGTGTTTGTAGGTAAAAAAAAGTGTAATAATAACAATAATACTTTTTCTTAGTTGCTCAGAATTGCTTTTAAGTCAGCTTGAAATAAATGAACAGGAGCTTTACTATTGTGCGTTGTGAAGAAAAAGACGGATGCGACGGTGACGATGATTCTACTCAAGATGAGAGCATCCCCTTTCCTATATATTTTTATACCTTGTTGGAAAAAAACAGGAGAGGAAGCGAGAAAGTAAAATACAATGAGAAGAGCTAGAAGCCAGACCAGGTTTTTGTAATTTGACTCCTCTCAGATGAGATTTGACTGTTTAAATGTTCATCATGTTGAAAATCATCTCCAAGAAGAAGATAAACGGTAAAGAAAAAAAATGGACGAGTTCACCGCGCATAGTAGCATGGGAAACTCAATTGGTTTTGGTTTCATCGTCAGACCCTTCTTTCCTTTCTTACCCCTCATATTATTATTATTATTATTCTTATGGATAACTTTTTATAGTGGTCGTCTCGCCGTAATATATTTCTAATACTGACTGACTGATTCTGTGGCAGAGTTGCCGGACTTTGAGCTGGAAGAAGCTGTCACTTTGGGAAGATTGAAGATGTGATGCTAGTACTTCCAAAAGAGTATTTTCTCAAGAATGAGCTTACACTTTTCGCCTTGATCATCCTTCTTACTTAAAACCAGTTAATTTCGTCATTTTTTCCCTTGACTTGTTCTCTTCTAATCATCAAGCTGATAAATATATGCATGCACGCACATATGTATTTTACTTTTAATACAAGTGAGTAGCAATAATAATAAGTTAAGCTGAGGGAGTGTATAGTATAATAGTTGTAGTAGTACCTTCTTGACAAAATTATTCTTCGTCTACCGATGCTTCCTTCATTGAGAGCATTTATCATTAGCCTCCGCTGCTACTATAGTACTACATACTGACATTACACTTCTCCTTTCTCAAATTCTCATCATCAACTTACTTATCCAGTCAACTAACTCGTCAGTGCGAGCTTGCTTGCCTAATAAAGGCTTAAATTGAACAAGACTATCCTTCATGTCAGAAAGGTATGGACTTATTAGTGGAGGAGAAGAAGACTGATGATGAAGATAAGAAAATCACTTAAGCCTTTACGCATATAGTACACCTACTTAGTAGTAATAGTATAAAGTCTATTATACACATTTCATCAAGCACATAGACTATGTAGACGTGTTACACTGCATTGCATTGCAACAAGGTAGATTATATCCCACAGTGACTATCACATGACCCAGCCTGTGTGAAGTTTCACATCAACCAAAATGTTCATATGAACATGATATTTTTTACCATATAAAGTCAGTACGCAGAATTTTATATATAATGGAAGGAGATCATGATGGGAACCAATGTCATTTCTCAACAAGTAAAACATAACCATCATCAATTTGATGAGGCAAGAGTCATGATGCGTTCAAAAAGGGCAGCTTTCAAAATGTACCTATCTTTAGAAATACAAGGTATGAAAATGAGTAAATGATATGCCTACGTCATTATACGTATTGAATTTAACATAATATTCTTGCATACCAATATAGGAGTATTATGGTATTATCTGTATTTCTTTCCCCTTCTACGTAAAAAAATCATTAAATCTCTAAGCAGTTAGCTCAAGTTTACTGGAACACCAAAAATTCAAATTATAAATATTCAGGTCAAATGGGGTTCAAAATGAGACATGGCTTCTACGTGTCTGACTATCACTTTGCCCTCATCTGCATAAACTCAACCACCACCATAGCATGTTGGCGAGACTGAAACGAAAAAGAGTAGGTACGCAAGCATGCATTATGTCATTTCTATTGAGATGATCAATGTGGGGAAAGGTGGGAACGGAGATGAGATGATGAACAAGGACAAGAAAACGAAAAAGGAAACATGGAAGTGAGCAGTGATTGTGAGCACAACTGACGATAACAGACAAAACAGGAGCATGTGTGCGGTTCATCTTTCAGCAATGTAAACTAACAAAAGTAAGAGTAAATGCCTCACAGAATTTATGCATATAGACATCACTACTAGGCAGGCATACTATTTGACTTTATAGATATTTATGAGATGCTCTTGTTTTACCTCCATTTTTTCCTTCATCTCCTCATAGTCATCATCATCGCATAAGCGTCGTCGTCAACTTCTTAAATAAGCAAACCAAAAACGCATAAAAGTAAAAGAAAAGGATGAAGCTCTCTCTCTCTCTCTCTCTACTCTTTGCTATTAAAGCTTACACCGCGACCGCCGCCAACTCTTTTTTTTCTGTATAAACTTAAAAAGTAGCAAGGCATGGGAATGTAATAATAATGTACCCGGGTGATAGACCATTCTTAAGCCCGGTGTAAATGTATTCTCTTTCGGTAATCTCTACCCAGCTGTTGTTCGCTTGTCTCTTTCATTACCGTGCTTTTCTTGTACTCTATCATGCAACACTTTTCAAAAGGGTAGTTGTACGGGGAGTGATGATGATGATACTCATATTATATTTAAAAGAAAAGTGGTATAAATAAAAAAACGAAGAGTGGCTTGTCCTGGGGTTGTGTTTGGTTTATAGAATGGCATTGTCGCTTTACTTAAGAAATAATAATGCTCCTTTTTTTCTACTAAACACAAAAACCTTGAAGAAGGCAGCAGACGAAGAATAGGATTGAAGAATTAGTTGGGTACCTCCAACGAACAAAACAGTCAAAACCTGAGATTTTCTTTCCTGGAAGATGTTTTGAGAAAAGGGGGATGTTCAAAGAGGGATAAGAGATACATAAAAACTGTACCACTTCTGTACATGTATAGTTGAACATATATATGTATGTAGTATGTAGGTACATTTTTTTACACGTATTTCCTCTTCCCTGTATAAAATGATGGTGGTGATGCTTGGTGGGGGTGGCTAGACCATTCTCTGTATCAGACGGATGATGAGGATTGAGGATGAAGTTTAGTGAAAAGATGAGAATTGAAAAAAGGATACTCGCTTGATGCTTTCAAGATGCAAGGTGTATTCATACGTTTCTGTTTTGTCTGTTTGCTTTGGGCAGAGAAAAAGGAGAGAGAGAGAGGTGGTAATAATGTAGCATTATATTATCATCATCATATAAAAATACACAGCTTTTGTTGAGGTAGAGTTAGAATGTATGCACTGTGGGAGTCGAAAAGGCAAGCAATGTAAGTAATGCGTTTTTTTGTTCTCAATTTTAAGCTTCTTGGTCGGGGAAAAATTATACAAAATATAGGTACTAAAATGGGTGCGAGTGAAGTGGATTTTTAATACTATGATTTGGATGAAAAAATGAAGTAGTGACTATAAGACGAAAGAAAAAAAGGATGAATGATGATGATGAAGTGAGTGAGTGACTGAATAGCACTTGATATCACTTGAAGAAGCATCTGCCTGCCTGCACAACTCTTATACTATGAGCTGAACTACGGCTAAATTGTATAGAAGCAATGCACTGTATATTCATTACTACATATATTACCTTTTTGTCTCCAGTCTTCTACATTTTCTTACACACGCAACCACAACTGTGGTTAAGGTGGAAGGATGTGGATTAGACTGTTCATTTAAAACTCGTCATCGTAAATATTTTCTGTACAAGTCGACTTCCAAGAATTCAAACGAATTGAAGCCATACGTGTTCAAGCAAATGGACCTTGAATACTTGATTATGGGTATACCTTCAGTATATTCTTCAATTTAACATGAACGTCAGCTTATACGTTTCATGAATTAACAAAATACTCAATTACTTTGCTTTGTAAATCGTTCAGCATGTGTGGTAAAACACCTTACATTACACAAGCTTTCGTTGCAATGTTTTTTTTGTAAAGTGCCTTTGATGATATGATGATGCTGGGTGGCATTATTGTTGGAAATATTTTTTTATTATCTGTTAGTTAATTCGGTCCATAATGTACACAAGGAATAGAATAATTTTATGACCGCGCTACATGAATTCCAACTATTCTTACACGCTGTATGTAATTATGCTATTTGACATTTTATAACTGATAAATTGAATTCAATTGATGGTAGCTGAACAACCTTTACGTGTTCAAAAGGAAAATTCCTGCCTGTTGTATCATTTCGAATTCCCATGAATGCAACGCATCACCTTTGCCTTTAATTTGACCACATGTTCCTTTTCAAGTATGTGACTTTTTTCCTTGTTAAAAAATAAAAAATAAAAGCAAGCTGTTGTATGGGGTGGAGTGAATAGAATAGTTTTATAATGATTATTATTTTTTTATGCTCGTAGCAAGCATATCTACTTTTTGCTTCCGACAAACATATAAGCTGGTTCAAAGGAGAGCGCGTGGGTTTCTGGTTTCTCTTTTCTTAAATCTCAACCAGCTGCTCTAATAATGGAATCAATGTCACTTAAAATTAATCTCTTTTTAACGTATACTTATTTTCAGAACATTTGTTCATAGTCAGTTCAGTTGTCTGCCGAGAGATAGATGCTTACCCATTGAGATTCAGTAAGTTTATTCTTCTCTGTTAATTTTTTCAAGTGTCCAGTGCAATGCTGCGCTGATAATAGTCATCCTACTATTCAGTTTGAATTATATATTACCGTATACAGAATTTAGATAGATAGATGTATGCATATCGTGTCGTACCAGGAATTTCTGAGCATTTTAGAATTTTTTAACGTCTGAAGAATGAAGAAAGCTTAGTCTAAAATAAGTAAACTTTGCCAAATAAGTTCACACTTTATTTTTTAAATGCCTATTTCTTTTATTTTACGGAGGATTCAATGGAAATTTCTTGCAGCTACGAATAAATTAAAGCAGTATTGTATTAAAGCGTTTATTGGTCTCGCTATTATAAATTGTGTATAATGCATGGATATATTATGGGCGATGAGGTGAACAGTTCAGTTCACTCAACTACTGAAACCTGTGATCATTTTTATACATAGCATGCATATATTAATGTTTATTTGAACGAGATGAATGGACTACGCTATGCGCTAGTGCTTGACAAGCTTAAGTAGACGACAATTAAGTCTTATTACTAGCAATGGAGAGGCTTTTATTATTCCTTGTTGACCGTGTTGATTTCTACTTATTATGAATGCGATATCTGTTTTGTTCTTTTTGCTGAAGGTACAAGTTTGTGTACTCTGTCTCTCGCAATCACAAAAATAACACGTTCTTTTTCACCACTAAAAGTTCAATTTTACTGTAATAACAAAAACTGCGCTGTCCATCGTCAGTAAGCCCATCAACCGCACACCGTTTACAATTACCATCACCAAACGACCTAGTGACTATAAAACCATACGCCATCATCATCATCACCACACCACATCATACATACATGCATACCTACTTTCAATTTTCATACAATCGTGTACACCTCTCATTCCACTACTACTGTCATCACTGGTCTGGTCCAATAGAGCAACGGTCATTGCGGTTTCTGGAGCTGCTCACGTTGCTTC
>JAHZMZ010005040.1:0-22542 GCA_027743805.1 Lepidocyrtoides sp. E14
CCACCGTCAGCGCCAGTGGCACAGTTTTTAAGCTTAATGTAAAATCTCCATATTTCCTACTATACCAAATAAGCACACATAATTCTATTTGTTTTTTAGTATGCATACCAGCTTTTTTAGACGTTTGTTGCCAATGTTATTGTGATGATACGATAGTCTGCGAAATGTGCCTAGTTTGCTTTTTCCTCCGATGAAATTTTAATACGCAGTTGTTATGAAGGTGGCATAAAATATCTACCAGGCATGGACAAGATTTGGTTTAGTCATGTTAGTTTAGTAGGTACCGTTGCTACGGCTGTAAGTCAGTATTATTTTTACCTGTTGCCTCTCATCTCAAGGCAGACGTGTGGATCTCAAATGAGAGAATAAGTGAAACTTCCCGACATAACTGCCGTGGTGGTGTTGTTGTTGTTGTTGTGTGCGAAACCAGAAAGTATTCCATTCCAGTTGGGAATGTTTTGGAAGAGAATAAAATGTAAAATGTCTTTGTTTGCAACAACACGGACCTAACGAAACTGAACATACAGCTTTTTAAACACGACATGGTATAGCATTAGGTATGTCAGCATACATAATATACAACAGCACACACACAAACACACGCGCGCGTGAATTATGCATACCTGTGTTACTTAACCCATAAAAAATCTCTGTCGTCCTTCACAAAAGCTAAGAACAACTTCAATTTATTGGCATGAAATGTAGAGTTATAAAACATGGAAGCTATAGTAAATCATGTAGATTTTGCATACGCAGATTTTGCGTACACTTTAATATGCGTAGTTATGTATAGGAAATGTTATCTAAACATGTACAGTTAACTACATACATAAGTATATGTGCATGTTAATGCATATTATAATAATTATGTTTTATCGCTTAAATAATAATAATTATTATGTCTACTTGAATCGCGCTGACTTTGCAAACGTTTATAGTTCTGGATTGCTCATCGAAACATTATATATACTCTCCTGAATCGAGTCAATAACAACCCAAATCATTAATAATTATGCATAGTTTATACGTTTGACATTACGGGACAAAGATACAAAGTTCTTCGAAGAAATCACGATTGAGAATGATGAATAGTTAGAATATGGAACTATGTATCCAAGTATCTTATAACGTGCCATTAAGAGGTAGCCACGTAATTGAAAATATGTTGCAAATTTGCTGAAGAAGCAAAATATTTTTATTTTTGAGTTTAGTTTTCAACAGCTTAAATTGTACACGTAAAAATATTTTTTGGTACAGCTACTCAAAACACGCAGTAAGACCTTCTTGTCTGGAAAATACGAGGATGAGTCGATCAGAGTGTTATTTATCACATTTATTTTTGCTATAGAATTAAATTGGAAGAAAAACAGTTGTACTGTTTTCCTAGTAAATTGAGGAATGGAAAACGTTGTTTATGCCGACAGACTATAGGTTGAGGAAATATATTAAACAATCAGTGTATTTTATTGGTCTATTGTGCTCTGCTAGCATCTAGCATGAACTAGGAAAGCTAGGAGAAACAAGGAAAATCCGATTGAAAATTAAGTTGCGAAATCTGCAGGTTTCTTTTGCAAAGACGCACGAAACAAATCAACAACGAAAGTAAAGCAGTCTTGTCTGTCTGCCTGTGTGTTAATATCGGAAGTGAAATATTGCTGTAATGCTGTAAATACTAATTTAATGTAAGGAGAATTGTAGGTAATTGAAACTAAAGACGAGCTGATGGCGATAGATGTTCGTTTTCTTCATGGATTTTAGATGCTCCAATTAAGACATAAGTGCATACATACATACATGCATACACACGTGCATATACTCCTCAGTAGTGGGTACATATGTACCTAAGCAAAAAAAACGAAAAGAGCAAGTTGAACGAACATGCATGAAATGCAAATGATGCCCATATTGTACGTGATGTCAAAATAAGCATGTTTTATTACAGTAATAGCGGCTTCATAATAAAGAACTATAAAAGTTAACTATTTTTCAGTTTCATCACTCATGGCGTAGTTTACGAAGACAAATGTGGGGAAGTTAAGTGAAAGGAACAAAGAACTGAAAAAAATGGATGAATATTGCTAGCATGAAATTTTCATGGAGAGCCAGAGTCAGCGCCCAGAGACCCATCATCACCGACATTGGATATAATAGTCTTTGTGTAACGTGCATTTACAGACATAAACAGGCCAACTATAAAAAGTTGGTTGGTGATAGTAGTAGTACGTCTGTATCTATCTGCAAAAAAATAAAAATTCGTTTACTGCTGCTGACTGTTAAATATGCGCACACTATATGGATAAATATTGGCTGTAGTTCCACTATTATTTACAATTAGCATGATCGTCATGGTGTGATTGGTGGTAAAGCTAGGGCAAGTAGTTGAGAGAATATTCATTTTTCCGTGTCTGCGTGTTCCATTCTAAAGAAGGGAAAAAAACGAGGATGATTTTGCACAGCATCTCAGCAGCAACAGCAGCGGTGAGCGACATATCAAACAAGAATCTCACAGGCGTGCATGCATCCACTAGTTTTTTCCATTTCCACGATATGTCGGGCAAAACAAGGGCAAATAAAATTAAGCCGAGTCGGACTGGCCGGGAATCAGTTTTGTAATTCTCTCCTCCTCCATCCAAGTGTGTTTAGTGGGAGGGAGCAAAGTCCAATTTTTATATGTATACATCATACTTATAATAAAGCACAAAAAAAAATAAATGCGAAATATTTTTTTCCATGCTACATATCCATTAACACAAGAAACAGCAGCAGTTGTTGTATTATTGAGACGGCAGCGTGATTGTGAATTACATAGTTTCTAGTAGAGCAAAAGCATTGTACTATTTTTCTATTGCGTACAAACACAAACGGATGAATGGCAAGATGATGATAGAAAGAGAGTTTTGCTTCCTTTCTTTCCTGCTTTAGTCGCTAATACAATAGACGCGACGGTAGTGAATTGGCAGTAAAATAGCAAATGGAGTGACTAGGATAGATGCTGACGACACGACATCATCGTCATTTAAAATGAGGGAGATGAGATGATTGCTCTTCTGGTTCACAAGTAATAGCGATGGGGATGCCAGGACTGCATGGCGTGTCATGGCTTTAAGAGCCCGGCGGATGTTTAATTTTCCTCTCTGTTTGTAACCCAAACCAGCAATCTGCCTGCCTGACACTTGTATATATACGTATGTGGATATTGTGTAGCTTGTTGAATTTAACCTGTTGCATACAACATTCAAAAAAATCTCGTCTCTCGCTTTCTGCCATGTTCCGTCTGTCTCTCCCCGAAAGAAACAGCTCGAACATTTTATTCCACTGATTGTGAGTGAATGAGGGATGTACAGAATTGAAAGAGAGAGAGGGAGAGAGCGAGAGAGAGAGAAGGAAAATGTCCATTACTCAAGAGTCATTTTTCACCATTCAGCCATACATTACACAACACTCTGCTGCTGATCATTTATATATTTTTTTTGTAAATGTATGTAGTACCCATTACAGAATACACATGCACTATCATATTCTGGCTTACACTTTTTTTTGCATGTGACGATGTTGTTTGAAAAATACGAAAAAGAAGAAGAGCCGGTTGCTTGGTAGATTATTTAATCCAGTCAAAGCAACAACCAGCCTGAATGAATCTTTCCAGCTGCAGTGCTATAGTAAGTAACAGTGGAAGGATAAATGGTAAAAGTGCATTTTATACGTACATTTCCTCTACTTATTGAGTGACCGGAGTGTTTGCCGTTTCGCTGGATAAAAATACCCTCCTATCTGCACGCCGGATGTGTGCACACTCAACAAATTTTCATTGGCTAGCCCACAAGCATTGTTCCAACTCCTCACTTCTTTTTATCGTCACCATTGCTTCAACGCTCACGACCACGACGAAACATGTATTACTACGCCTCATGTAATATTGTATTCATAATATATGTTATACACCTTATGTATATATTTAAGTCCATAGAATTCATTTATTTTCTCAATGGCTCTCCTTAATTAGAATGGCAGTGGTTCATTCCATTCACCATTATTGTAAAAAAAAATTCTGACAGAAAGGCTTTTGAAAAGTAAATTGTCTGTGACATTTCACCTCTCAAACAGTATACGAACTCAAGAACGTTGCTTGTAACTTTCTGTAAAGAATTCATGCTTCAGAAAACAATAAGTCAAACATGCATAAAAATGTAATTCAAAATACTCCCACCGGTATGACTACCACCAACACCACCGGAAAATGAGGAATACTTAATATGTACCATAAAATGAACAAGAGAACTAGGCGCATATGTATATATACATATATGCATATGTATTTTAACAAAAGCAGAAGGCTTTGTCAGAAATTCTGTTTTTAAAATCCTATTCATCTTTTGTGTGAAACATTATCCGTTTTTTAAACACTCATTTATGTAGCAACAGTCGCCGTAATAATAACAAATGTGAAGATAATATTACCCAACGTCTTTTTCAATTTTTATATGTATAAAACGCATATGTTAATTAGGCGTGCATTATCCGGGCAAAGGAGAAAACAGCATGCATGAGCAGTGTCAGTAAAGTGAGTTCGAAAAAAAGGGGGAAATGTTTCAATTTCATCTCAAATGACACTGGCGCACTACTACAAGGCAAATAGATGTACACAGACTCCCCATCACAATTGCCACACAGCCAGCCACTTGCACTTGTTTTAAGTGCACTTTGACTCAATAACTTTTGTACAATTTAATACGTTACCCGTGTTACTTGTACAGAGAGAGAGTTGTCATCATAGTCATCCGACCGTTTGGCTGTCATGCTTCAGCTTATAATTTTTTTTTATACCGCCACCACCGGATGACTATTTATAAGCTGCATTTAAAATGAATAGGGAAAGTGTGCATGAATTTCTGTACAGTTTAGTCAACCATGGCGATAGCTATTCACATGCAGAAGAAAAACTCAGGAGCACCATCATTAAATCACCGGAATAAAGTGGAGCATTGAATAAATCATGTGTTTCCGATCCCTTTGAAAAGAGGAGAATGGTATCAGTTTTTTTTATGCAATGACTGAGCGTCTGCACAGCTAAATTAAAATCTATAAGCGTAGAGAATAAATGTAACTTGATGACTTGGATATTATTTAGACCGAATATCGCGTTCAGGGTGTTTCACGTGCAAGTGTGAGGCATATAGCGAAGACCTACCATTTTTAGCAACCACCAGAAACAGACGTGTTTTAATAGTGATGATGATGATACTGCTGCTGCGGATTGTGCTGTGGTGGTGGTGTCTCGTCATCTTTTAAACATCACCACCACCATCATCATCAGCGTCATCATCCAATCATGTCATCGTCATGATGATGGGCCATTGTAATCGGGAGGGAATGTTGCAACACTGGGAAAATTTTATTTATTAGCTTCTCTGTAATTGGGATATTGTCTGGTAATTGGAGTTGTCAAGAGAGTAAAAGAAGAGAGGGAGGATTTGTGAAAAGGATAAAAAAGTCCGGAACAGACATTTTACTTTTCTGGTGTGCAGACTCTCCGCCTTGCTTGTTATTATTTTATGATGATCGCTACATGAGTGAAGACCGAGTGAGACGGGGTAAAAATAAATGCAGGATTATTGCTCAATTGTTATCATCCTCTGTCCTTCTCTCTTTCTTCTAATTGCTGAGATATGGAAAAATATTACGGTTGTTTGGAAATTTCCAGATCAGAACGAATTCTGGTTTTAAAACGAAATTTGAGGATGGTTGGAAAAGATTTGTACCAGGATGAATTTTTAAAGAACATTTTCATATGAGTGATACTTTAGCGTTTTCCTTCAACACGACGTGGGTTTTCTGCTTATTCAGCCTGAAGTTTTTGCTGATACCAATAATGAGAAAGATGAACTCATAATGATGACATGCATATGAGTCATAAAGTTATCTTTTCATATTTTTCCAGGAGAAGGGGATTAAAAACGATCGTATCGTATATTACTGTTCAGCAAGATGCTGTGCCACTCTGGGAAAATGAAAAATATTAATTTTACAGTAAAATAATGCATATTCACATTGGTACGCATTTCAGGCCTCTTATCCTTTTGGGTTAGTCGACTAAACCACATAATTAACAAAGTTAATGGTTAAAGAGTGACAGCATGCATACACTGATTAATTATGCACTTTTTTAGCGAAAAAAATCCTGTTTCAGCATTGTCATTACATATATTGCCTATTTCTTCTTCAATTAAGGAAAGTGCATGCGACTACGAAAGAAGCGTGCATGCAAAAAAAAGCCAGCTCTTACCACCATAAAATGCTAGACACTTCAGCAGGAAGTCTTCAGAGAGAAGGCACTTTAAAAAGATTTTTATCTCAAGTCTCCTCAGTCAGCAATGCTTATCTACGGCGCTCGACGGGGGATGATGCCAATCTAATCTAATGACGGTGGTGATGATACTTTCTTGTGTTCTCTTGGTTGTTATAACGATAAAATAGTAAAAGTGAACTGGCAGAAAAACAATGAAAAAAAAATCTTGTCTCTGTCGGTCGGTTGTCACTTTGAAGAAAATAATTAACAGGGCATTAAGTAGCGTGTAAAGTGTATAACATGCAAGTCTTTGCACGTAAATTTATTTTATGAGGAAAATGCATGTAGAAAGTTTGGCGTCGTCGTCGTCGTCGGAAACTTCAATTATTTTCGAGTATTCTCAATGCTCTCTCAAGTTATGCTCAATTTTTTGCGGATTTTTGTGCGTAAAAAAATGTTACAAGCAAGTACATGATTTACTCACATTTTCAAAATTATACCACTTTTGAATTTGAAACAGCATGTAAGCCTGTGCATATAGTTGGCCCATCTATTTCTTTTGAGAAAACGTGCATAAAAATGAATCGTATTTTATTAAAACAGTCATCAGATCAGATTTACAAATACCAATTGCACGACCAGATGGACAGGAGGGGAAATCATGTCAAGTTATGATAAATAAACGGGACAGCAAAGTGGACAGATCCAGATCACAGTGTAGCTTAGAAGGAGAGAGAAATTTAATAGCTGTATTTTATTAGTATACCACCACTATATATTTTTTTTTGCAAAACTATTGCGCTTCACTTCAATCTCTAGTGGCCTGGTCGTATATGCTCAGTCTATTTCATTTTATATTTTAACAACGTGAAAAAAAATAATCAGAAAACGGAGAGAGCCAAGCCCAAAATCTTCTTATTTTCTTTGAAAACCCAGATACTTAATGTATCGTTGAGACAATCCCTTATAAAATATATATCTTAACATAAAGGAGCATCCCACACTAAATGTCTATATTTATACATATTTGTCAGCACGTATTCATATATTATGCAACCACTGCTTGCCCCTTATAGCAATTCCAGCCAGTAAACTCGCCATAGTCTTTGAAACTTGCCACAGCTACGTATGTGATAAAAGATTATGTGCACTTCTTACTCCAGTTTTTGGTTTTCAGTAAAAATTCGTTACATTTTAAACATAATACTTGCGATATATCAATCAAAGGATGGTTTAAAAAAGATGAATCCAACCGAATAGTTTGGTTGGAGAATATTTTTTTTTATCGTAGCTGTTGTAACTGCATGTGTGTGTGTGTGGCATGCCTGGTATCATTGTCAATTTGGTTTTTGCAATAGCAATAGTAATAATAATAATTTTTTTAAATAATCCTTTTTACCAACAAGGCAGTAGTACAAATACTAAGCAGATAGCCTCTCCACGAGCCTCTTGGGTACAATTTTTATGAAATTATATCCAACATCCACTAATGCCTACTACTCACTCACTCACCATCCCATCATCTCTCTCTCTCCGACAATGATTGCATGTGTATGTGTGTGTGTTTGTGTACATTTCGCGCAAACATTGTCAGTTCACTGATCCTTGACAGAAAAAATGGATGCATACCTACATTAGATACACTCGAGAATGAAACAGATCTGTCTGTATTATTGCGTGAAATAAAAAAAAAGTCCGCTCATTCACACAAACATCTGAAGCATGAGCCAGTGTGTTTGTGGGTGGTGGGTGGGTGGCATGCATGCACATATAGTTCTCAGTTCTCATGTTAATGTACTTTGTATACATTATTAATAGTGCATTTTTCCGACCGACCGACATTATATTTAAATACTCTTTGTTGCTAAAGCTACCACCACCATACGATGCACCGTGACTCCGTGACTTGAAAAAATAAAAATAAATATGTTGAGTCCAAATTGCATTGCGGAGTTGCAATAAATTATTTTTTATGTTGTATTGCTTTGTGCTAACTGAAACTGCAACTTATGAAATCTCTCAAAAATCATAAGCATTATGATAACTAGTATTAGTATGATAAAACCAACCCGTATATCTTGTAGTTTGGCTTATAATATAGACTTGCAAAACTCTTTCTGAGTTTGACTTCTTTTTCTTCCTCGAGTAAACTAATCTACAAAATGCAATTATCATGTTTTTCTTGTTTATTTGTTTCATTATGGGCATTTGAACACAACGTTTTTTTCTGTAGTGCAGTAGTATATAAATATTATGCATCTGTAAAGAAGGGAAAGGAATTTGGCCTTATGATACACATTTTTGCCAGAGAGTGTATATTTTGCTGGGAATATAAACCTAAGAATTCACCTTGCATCTTATATTATTTTGCATGATATGCCCCTTGATAAAATATACTGCAATAATATTATCATCATATCATTTATGCGTATATTATGCTTGTTTAATTTCGCAGTGTAATGCTCAAAAAAATTCAGGTTCACTTGACTGTGGCGTTTTAACTTTTTTATTGCAATTTTTGGTGGAATTGCATTTGTATGTGTGTTTGAGATGGTGCTCATTGCATACAGACAGGAGAAGACAGGATACATAAATAAATTCGGTATTCCCTTTTGTACCGCCAAATGATCACTCTGATGAGGTCGACTGAAGGTATTCAAGTATTTATTGCAAGCAGTGAGTACGACTGGGCTGACTGTTGCAGAATTTTTAGTAGTGCTGATTCTGCTACTACTGTCAATGAAATGTGGGTACTTGAAGAAACAAGCAGTTGAACAAGAAAAGGGTGCAACTATAACATAGATTTTTGTATATTTTTTTTCAATACTAAAGCTATACGTTGAGCAGCACGCATTACTTTTCAACTAGTCTAAAGTCGTGTCGGACTGTAATTATTTTTATTGGCAAAGGTATTTTTTTTCATGATATCATGATGGCAATGTTGATTGTAACAAATTTTCTTGTTCTCTTATTTATTTTTGAGTGAACCTTGGAAAATTTAAAAAGTGATACCATGCCACCCGTTATTCCTTGCTTGTTAGACTGCAGCATCCTTCCACATTTCCAAACAAGCGGTCCCTCTTTGGATACTTTAAAAAAAATTCCATTTAGCTTTCAGCTTTTTGTATTATTTTTCGAGCGAATCATGTAAACCTGTACGCATGTCTGTATGTATAGGAATGCAATGCACACTACAACTTGCGTTTAAGCAGTTCTGCATTGTTGATTGACTGTCAGGTAAAAAAAAGTAAAACTGAATCTGGCAGGGGCTCAAACTCAACTTATGGTAGACCTTCTTTATGATAACAATGTTATGTTTGATGCCTGAATGAAACTGATGATAATGATGATAAAATTAAATTACGTTTAATGAAGATAAAGTTACTTGGTAGTTACGGTTGCAAAAAAAATCCATAAATAGCGTAAAATGACGAGGGAAAAAAGAAAGGGTTAAGTAAAGTTTATTATCGCTACTACTTCTGTATACTGTCTTTTTCTATTGTTTGTAGGTTTAATTGTTTGATAAAATGGAGCTACAAGCATTTATTTTATTAAGATTACCACACTTCACATTGATACTGATGTTTTGTTTCTTTGTTCTTCTTTTGCAGAGGGTGAAGGACGACATCAGCAGAGGGAATTGACACCAGAGGGAGAGGACAGGAAACCTGTGATGCCGACTCCACCACCATTGAAAGGTAATTGTTGTGATTATTCTAAATGTGGAAATTAATTTTACTTTGTTCAGTATACGAATTTATGCATTTAGCTTGGTTGAAGGCTATTTTCCCGAAGTTGTTTAGAGCAGTAATAATAATAGCAGCAAAACAAAGCATTAATTCAGTTTGACTTTTTTAGACTAAATTAAAATAAAATATACCATGCAACCACAAACGCTTTCGTATAGAAGTCTCAAAATACTCCCACGTCCCATTTTGCAACAATCAGAGAACTGGGTGTCGTCATGGCACCACCATGCATGCGGTAAATAAAGGTTTAAAATCCGGGTACATCTGTAAATTGTGTGCGTAATCGCAACAATTGGATTGCAAAATGCAACAAAAAGTGAGAACAAAGAAGGGATGAGGAAGATGATCATGATGTTAATGCAGACTATGAGAAGGAGGGGTTGGGATCGGTTAATGATGATGATCATGAATACCACACATTTAGAAGTGAGCCACTGGTTTATTTAACCCAACCGTCAACACCATCATCACCACACCACTGGTAGCAAACGTATAAAAGGAGAAAAGGGGAAATTCACACTGATTTCCGGAAGTTAAAGTTCCTTGATTCCACTCAATAAAAATAATAATCATGGTAAAATGAGGATAGATGAGGTAGGAGGATGCTCGCTTCATTTCGCTCTCGTTTGCATTGAAAGGAAATACACAGAGGAGTCTACTGAGAGGACACACATAATACAAATGTCAATGAGAGTAAATAAAAAAAACCGAGATAAAAAACTGCATTCATCTTAATCACTATTCTCATCATCATCAACAACAATACGGTATCTGTTTGTTGTATTTACATTTGAGCAAATATAGCAGCAGCAGTGAGTCTCTCTCTCTAACCATTATGCCAACCGACCCACCGACCGACCGACTCTCATGGCAACCGTAATAATGCGGTGCGGTGGCGTCGTGCTATATTATAGCATGCGTTTTTACATTTCAGTCAAACTTGTTGCTTCAGGCAGACAATTTTATAATTCTCCTATTATGATTGCTATTACTGGGCAGAAGTACAACTACAATATTTAACCACTATCATCATCATACCACCGTACCACCACCATCATCATCATCATCATCATCACCGCCACTAGGAACGGAATTGGATTCATTACGTGACATCATTATGAGCACTTTCTCTTCAATTCATACACCTCTTATACACACGTTTCCGTATAGCATGCATGGATGACTATATATATATTACCGATACTTGTACTTGAATGGCAAATTTCAATAATGATAACAATGGACTTTTTTTGTGACTGGGACTGCATAAACTCATCGGAGAAATTTACACGTAAAAGGGGCGACGGCCACAATGCACACAAACATTGTAAGCAAGCAAGGAAGGAAAAAACCTATTCGGAAGAAAGGATGTCTGAATAGAAAACCTTGTACATGATGACACACACACACACAGTATTACAACTGAAGGAAAGAAATAACTCGTTTCTTTTTCAGCTAGAGAGGCACACACATACACTTGAAGCAAAAAAATAAATAAATGAGAGTCAAGCCTCGTCTCATTATCAACACAAAGTTAGCATTATAATTGTGGTGTTGTTGGTACTGACCATAATACAAAGTATGATTTTTTTCACGTAAGGAAAATGTAGGCGACTTAACGGTGTAATCACAACGAAACAATCAGAAAAAACGTGTGTAGGTTGTTCATAATGTTATGCGAAGTCTATAATGCAAGTTTTTTTTTGCACGTCAATAAAGAGTATGCATGTATGTAGGTACCTGTGTAGTAAGTATTCTTTATTGTCGTCGTCTCGTACTCGTCTCCTAGCAGAAATTGTGTGTATATAGTCTGCAATAAAAAGAAGAGGAGAGGAACCCAGTTTCCTCAATACATGTTATGATGATCATGTTGAGATTGTTGGTGGAAAACGAAAACCTGTCCCGCGAGCAAGTTGTGAATAATAGCTGTTGTATGGATAACATAATATACATACATACCTGCATTACAATGTTTTTCGCTATTGTTGCTCTTTTGGCACTGGGAGTAGAGTGCCAGTGCAATAATAATAATGGTGATAGGCAACTGGTCTGGTAAAAAGTTTGTACTAGTAACACAGTCCACTACTCAGATAACAATGACGATGATGATGATGATGACGTTATCGCAAGAGCCACGATATAATAATGACTTATATATTACATGCATATGATTACACGCATTGAAAAATGGAATTAGTAGTAAGACTTTCATACTATATTATGCTGCCTTGTTATACATGCGAAATGATGAAATTCTCATTTTCCTTTTGGAAAGAGAATTTTTCAATGATATTTGCCCATAATTCATATTTGCACGTTTTCGTTTGCTACCTTCTCTCTGTACTTACTTTTCCAATACAAGTGATGCTAAAGGACGTTGGAAGCTTAAAGTGCTTTGTCTCTCTCTCTCTTATGCAATGAATTGCGAATTCAATATTTTCATAGGACAAATAGTACAACTGCTAAACTCAATGCTGCTTGTAGAGAAAACTTCTACTTTGATTATGACTACGACATTTGCATAATATTATTAAGAACTGCCTTATATGCCAATGTGAAAAATAAATGCTCATGTCAATTTGGTCATGGTATCCATCTAATTGTCTGTCACTCATATAATAACTTCCAAGCGGTTGGAACTTTTCGAGATTATTTTTTTCTATTCACTCTGATAAATTTAGTAAAGGGAACGATTAGCAATATTATAACCGTGAAAAGCGTCAATTTTTTTAAAACTTTGGCATTGTACGTCATGCATAAAAATTTAAAAGCTCGTTTCAGTTTTATAGCTTATTTATTTGGAAATATGATTTCAGCACGTACTAATAACCGTATTATTGAATAGTATTCAAGTGATAGTGAAGGGAGGGAGAGGGAGTATGTACATACATAAAATAAAGAATTATAATAATAAACGGGCGAAAAAACATGACTGCAAAATGCAAAACGAGAGAGGCCATTTTGCCACTTGGCTCATCCCTCTCTCTCTGTCCGACCTTTGTTTTGATTTTTCATCCCCCTGCTGTTACTTATATGTTATCGGCATTAATGTGGAATCATTCTCGGAGCAAAACAACAATAGTGTTACCTATATTTCATATTATAATATAATCTGTGTTATGAGAACTAAGGCAGCAAGTTTTCACAAAAAAAAGAATGCATTGTTGTTGATTATTATTAGCTTTGTCGTTATTATTTCTTTCGTGGTTTTGTCGTGGTGAGCACTGCTATAAATGAGAGGGAGGGAGGTCAGTAGTAAAAAACTGTGATATTTTTGTCGTGCTCTTTCGTTTATAGAAAACTTGTAGTAAATGTTAAATGCAATAGGTTTTTTCTCAGTGTTAAGCGGACATATCTAGTTCTCATGATGCTTGCGGACAATAGATTGTCCTTTTCTTTCATTTTATTTTGCAAGTGTGGTAAATTTTATGGGCATTCGTAGTTGTTCGCAGCAGTAGTATGTGCATATAATCGATGAGTAGATTCCCAAGGGATGGATGCATGTATCTTAGTTTTTCCTTAGCAAATATGACATGCAAAATACTATACTATATTTCAAGGCACGGGTAAGCTATATTGCAGGGGAAAAAAATTGCAAGGGGTGGTGAACATTTATTTTTGCTTATCTTTGCATTTTCAATTGTCACATCATTTAACGACGCTTTTTTTATTACTGTTACTTTTCAATTGTCTTTTAGTCCTTACTGAATTTTTAGTAGGTGCAATTGGGTTGAAAGTACATTAAACTGCTTTTATTCAATAACACTCCGGGGGTAATGATGGTAATGAATGATGGTAATGAATGATGGTAATGAATAATGGGTCCTTGGTCCTGTAATCTAGTAACAGTTCTTCATCGGTATACTCCGGTTGTACCGGTTTAAATTGATATTGTAATGCTTTAAATGATCTGTGGCTAACTCGCGCTTTTTATTATTTCATACGCCTATGCATTGCTGACCTAGTTGCTGTTTTGCAGGAATCTAATCTCGTTCTTGTCCATTGCGTGGTGCATCAACTGTTGAATGCTTTTTTTTAAATAAAAAAAAGTAAAAGGCTGTCAGTAATACAAAAACTGGAAGTTGAAGAACAATAGGACATTACATTGAAGTTGTGCATTGAACAAAATTTATGATGATGAGATCATATCGCACGTATTTGGAATTTCATAGTAGGCATGCATTCTAAATACATAAACTACTCATCACAAAAGCTAAAGGATGCATGGCCTAGGGCCCAATGAAATTTTGGTGTGATTATTGACATCATGGTCCGAGTTACCCTGCCAATTTCGTATGCATTTTTTGTGTTAACATTATACGCATGAAAACTGAAAACTTCTTATTGTCATTTTCCTTCACATGTTATTAAGGTGATGATTATTGAGTACAAGCGTGTTGACGTATTTATCATTATCAGCGTCGAAAACTTCAAATGTCAATTTATATTTTTGCGCCCTTTTAAATTTTAAATTGACACGTGAGAGGATGATGAAAACGTAGTAAATAATGTATCGTGACAGCGCTTAATCACATTTTAGCAACGCCATATAACCAAGTTCGAGAAAGGTTTTTTTTTAACCGACAGTGCAAAGTAGAATAAAAACTTTTTTTTTGGTAGGGTAGGAGAATGAAGGAAAGAAAGATAATATAAACCGCTGAGAATCTCAGGATGAAGAAATCCCTTAATAATTGTTTGCGTGCATGTAGTATTTCTTCTCATTTATTTGCCCTTATAGGCATATACCTACAGAATTTTACACGTAATGGTAGAATGATCAAGAAAGCATAATAATAATAACATTATGTGCATTTTTGTATGAGGGAGGATGATGAAGATAATCATAATAATAATGGCAAGTTGAAAAGGACCCTCCTTTTCGTGATTATAGTAACCTGCAAAAGTTCAGGCATTTATTCACCAGAGTGATAGATATCCCTTTTATCTGTGCATATTTATCCAAAGAAAAAAAAATATTATGCAGAAAATCAGGTTTCTCTCAAAGTCTCCAACTGATTTTTTTTTGCACTCAGTTTAGTAATAATGGTAAGTAGAGAGAGACCTTACCTAAATATTAGCAATTCGACTTTTTATTTTTGCGTTTAGCATACAGGTAACATTCTTCATATGATGATGATGATGCCCGCATGCATGCAAAAATATGCAGTAAGATGTTTAAAAAGTTGGCCAAATAAAAAAATTTAAATGAGCATCTTGCCTTAGTTTATTTGCTGTCATCCTTTGCCTCGCTTGATTAGCATCGATGAAAACGACCAGTGCGAGAGGACTGATGATGATGATATTTGATTAACTTGCAAAGAGAACTCATGGTGTTCATGTTTCACAACAAAACTACCTTAGCGACTACTGCACTCCTCCTAAATAATGACTCTTGCAACTTTTGCAGTAATAATGCAAGAAAGCAGTTCGAAACTCAAAACACGCACAACCCCGTACGTTTTCAAGATAAAGAGCGTTTATTACAACGACGATGTTGATGTTGTTGATCATAATCGCAGTAGCATTAATTTATCGGACAAGAGGAGAGACAGAAAAATTCCTGCTTTTCAAAAGCAAGCCAATCATTTATTATTTTCTTCTTTACTGTTGACTTATCGTGTTTTACGTACCGTGGTAGTTGCCTCAGCTACTCAAGTCATTTTCTGATGATTGGTGACATAAGTATGCATAATGTACATAAAGCGGCTACAGCGGTAGCAGCGGTGGTAAGCGATCACGTCACGTTATCAACCTCATCAGTAGTCAAAGGAACACAGTTATAATTTCACTTTAGTGCAAAAAGGAAACAGCAGGTAATAAGTTGCCGAAAAGCAACATCATATCATATTATCTTTGTCACAGTAATCACTCACGTCATACTCATCCATTTTCATCATCAATAATTTTTAAATCACGATTCGCAGCCAGGGTTTTCACATCATCATCTCCTTCTTCTTTTTCGCTGCCAAATGGCACAGTGACTTTGATTATCAATGCTTTTATATATTTTTTTTCAACTGCTGCCAGTTACACCAGTGTAAGCAGTAGTGGCACTATGGTAAAAATTTTGGCTTTTAAATTTCATCGCATATGTGTTTGTGCTATACATGAAACTTGATACAGTAGATGGACACGGTTGAACAGGAGAATTAAATGGAGACTATAAAATTTACTCAGACAGTATCAAAATTTTCATTTTTTATTATTGCGAGCAACTCTTCTCGTCATATATAATCTTAATGATTTTCTTGTGGTAAACGAAGAAGGAGCATTTATTACCTACTCATGATTATCCGTGCAGTAGCAATGTTATTTGTCTCCTAGTCTTTTGCTAGGTACATGCCTTTCGATATTGCAAACTGAAACTATGCTTTGGTTACCTACTTACTACGCAAAATATGCATTTAGCTACATGTATGTATGTCTGGTGATTTTTTTTGTAAATCTTTAAATGCAAGCCAGTTGAATGGAACAATGTTTTTTTTCTTGTTGAAGAGAGTAAAAAACTAGCTCTATGCACAACTTGCATTGTTGCTCCACCGACCGACTGACAAGTTTTATGTTGCATCAAACAAACCAGGGGCAGAAAGTAAACTTGGCTAGGTTTTTGCATGCAGTTTTTATTGTTGTGTGCGAATAGCATTGCAGTAGGTAGGTTGTTATGTCGTGGTAGAATGTTGACTTATGTGTAAGTACAATTTACCTACAATGAAATAAATATATATACATACCTACACAGGTATTACGACGATGATGATGATTGTGTGCAACTTTTAAACAGTGCAAGCAAAATCCGATTCTCTCTGTTCTATGGTGTTGTTGTTGCTAATGTTGCTTTTGTTGTTACAAGGAGCAGTCAGGCAGGTAGAAGAGCAATGAGTACAATAACCGTCATTCAAATAGCCTTTACCCAGATATTATTACCGTCATCATCGTCGTCATCATCATCATCAGTTATAGTGCGGCCGAAGCATTGGTCAATTTTTTCCCATTTTAAAATCTATTTTGCTGACAACTTGAATTAAAACAATGATATATGAGCCTGCATGCATATCTGTATGTATGTAAATAAAAAATAGGGAAAATATTTTTTTTTTGCATAATGTTTGCGCTTTGGCTGTAATATGATTGTTATATTGTGATTTGGTATCCATTGGAATATTATTTTGCCCGAAGGTACAATTTTATTATTCTGCTTCAAATTTGTATGCTAAAATTTCTGTCTTTTGAAGGCTCCTCTTTCATCTAAATTTATATTATGCATTAATATTCAATGCCTTTAATTACAAATGGTGGTGTTTTCATCATTTGTTTGCTTACCTAGTTACTTTAAAAAAATAGGTATATGTATCACGAAAAAGCATTTAGAAATTTCATTTGAGCTCTTAATTTTTTTCCGTTTTTAATGATAAGACAGAAATGAAATGCTTTTTACAAGTCTTGATCAACGCTACTAGTAGTCGTCGTCATGGCCAATTAAGCATTAGAAATTTTCGAGATTCAAACAGTTTCAAACTCAAAAATTTGAATAGTATTTTTTTGCTGGTTTACTAGTGTAAATATTGGTACAAATTTAATGCATTTAGTAGAGATGCTGCGCCAAGTAGTTGTGCATGAAATAGACAAGACGGTAAACAGACAGTGTGTTCCGTAACGTACTAAATTGCATTAATGGTGCGTGTATCTTTTTATTCTCTTTACTGCACACCTTATTAGTACTTGCGTACTGTAGATTTCATAATTAGTCATTATGAAAGGCTCCATGGAGATTGATCGATTAAAGACAGTTAAAGCACTGCATAAAAAAATAGTATAAAGTAGGTTAAGTACTTAACCGTAGAAGCTACTAAAAAACATACTAAATGAACGATTTCATTCAGCAGTTGAAACCTACTTGGTTGCTAGAATTAAAGGAACGAAAAAGAAATGTCGCGTGAATACCTATACAAGTGGCAGACTTCGCCTATTTACCGAACGTTTTCAATTTTTCATAGAATATAGATTTTCACACAAAACACAAAGAAGTTGTTATTGAGACGATGTTGTCAAAAGCTGACATTTGTCTCTAGTTACGGAAGAGTGAGAAAAGACTGAATATTATATCTTACAGGCTTGCGTAGGATTACAATTTTCATCGGAAATTCGGTGTGAAATTTTTCTTCTGGCTGTTGAATAAAAAAACTCGTATTTAAGTAAATTTAGCAGAATATCTGCTTGGTACTAAAAATATGCGTTATATATTTAGGATATCGGTTACCCTGTGAACACATAAAAAAATCAATCATTCTATTTTGCTGTTGTAATTTGCGGCAGGTATTCAAATATTTGATGTAAAGTGTAACTACCAACCAGAAAGCCAGTGGCATTCATCTCTCTCTCTCTCTCTCTCTTTCTTTCTACTTGGTTTGCAAAAGTTGCAAATAAATTTAAAAGGGGCAACAGCTAGGCTCTCTAAATAACTATTACATTTACAAGTGCATAAAAAAATTCAAGAATAATGGGTTTAACTTGATACTTTCCAATGCATGGATCAAATCCGTTCATTGAATTCCTTTTTTCACCGCCTCTAAAAATCATTCTAACGGTATTTTATCCCATGTTTGTAATAATGACATATAATTTAGTAATCATAATCATCTCGTCAACTTCTTTGGAGCAAACCTGACCACAATAAATTCTAAAATCCTGTTCCTGGAAAAATATGTGGAGCAGTGCAAAGAGAAAAAAATGGATGAGATATAATCTTCAAAGTGTTTATGTACCCATGTGTAATCACATGAAACTAATACTATGACGATTAGATTTTGATTGCACTGAAGAACGTGCATCAGAATGAATGGAAGGAGGTCTTTTCTTTTATATTATTTTTTACATTTTTTTTTCGCAAGCAGCAACTTACAACTAAACATGCTCAAATTATCAAGATTGCTGTGGTACAAAAGTAGTTTCTAGTTTCTATGCTCAGTGGACCGCAAAAAAGTTGTTGCTGCTGTGTATTGCTTCTACTAAATTTGTTACACATCTTGTTTGACAAGTGCACAAAGGTACGGATGACGAGTAGGGTGGAAAAAAAAATTATAATTATTTGGTTCTCGATGCCAGATTCAGTTTATTGGAACATAAAATTTCTGAAGACACCTCACCAAACCGGGCCAGCAAGAAATAAGTTATGATTTCCATTGTAGCAAAGCTGATTTACATGCATACACTACTGACAGATTCGCAATCAGATAACTTTTTAACGGTACATTTGTACAAATCTTACAAGTACACAGATGGGATATAAATGATCTGATTTGATCTAATATATTATATACCAAACCAACAAGCGTGCAAGACAGGCATTACCTACATAACATGCATGAATGACTGATAAACTTCCCTTCCTTCTTGTTCCTCACACGAAACCTTCTAGCCATTTAAAAAAAACTAGTCCAGCAAAAGCGGCAGCATTGCAAAATTGGTATTATTATGATAACAATTATTATGTTTCTTTCTCTGTGTCATTTACGAGTAAGTCACCGCGCGCTCACAACAGAGAAATCAGTGGTGATGTTTGGCAAACATTAGTTTTTATCAAAGTTATCATCATGTTTCGGCGAAGGTACTACCTAAAACTAAAAGCATACATAGCACAACAATACCAAGTGTTAATTGAGCTTTAGTGTGCAAGTATGTATGTATGTACCTAAATAGTTGGATAGACAGCTACCTGAATACACAATGCTTTATGTAAACACGTAAAAATCAACTGAAGCTCAAAAACCTTGCAAAAGCTGCCGATCCGTTAGTCAGCAATGTATTTGAAATTAAAGGCCGACAGAAGTAAGTTACAAGGGTGATTTTGCAGCAGCAGCAGCAGCCAAAATAATCTTTCGCAATCGCAGTACTATTTATTCTGTAAGATAAAATGATATGATAAAAATTTTAGCCGATATTTTTTTTACTAATCCGTATAGAATTTGAATTGAATAAAAAGTTTCGACGAGAAAAATTTTACCCAAATTTATACACCTAGAAGAACTTATGTATGCAGTATAAAATCGATAACTTTATAAGTATATCGATGTATTTATTTTATGATATGGTGGGATAGAGAAGAAAAATGAAATAAAAAAAATCGCAAGTTAACAACTTTGAATCTTTTTGTTCTGCAGAAAAGAGAATCGTAAAAGTAGTTCATCATTATTGCTCACATGAACACATACACATAACTTGCAAACTACACGTGCTGGTTCCCGTACCTGAAACCAGAAAATTCTATTCGTTCGATGTGTTTTTTTGTGTAAAAACTTTCTTACTTACAAAACTACCCATGTTCATCCTTTTGGTGTATTTTTGCCCATTTGTGGTATATTATTTTGTTATCGTGTTCTGCGTAGAAATTTCACTGAAGAAAAATGCGAAAAAAACTTTCAGAGGTTTCAGAAGAAAAAAAATAAATTACGTAGGCAGATGAGGTATGGAATGTTATGCGTGTTTTTGCAATTCCTTCACATTCATGTTTTTCAAAAATTTATGATGAATTATTTCATATTATCTTATAAGAATGCAAGGATCTTGTTCTCAGTCTTAAATCAAATAATTCTATTTGTTATCATTTGTTTCTCAAATCGGCACTGCTAATCCCAGTTTGTTCTGTCAGTCGGTACAATATTGGTGTATTCATTTGTAATACGATGGTGGAATTATAAATGTAAAAAAATGCAGTGTGCCCTGCCCTACACTGTGTACTTATAAAAAGCACGTAATATTATACCAACTACAAGAATGATGAATTTAGTAGTAACAAATTCTATTATACGTAATGAACAGTTGCTGTGTCTAAATAATTCATTTGGTAGTGTGCGAAAAATAATGATTTGTTTGTCTAGTTACCTTATTTCAACGTAGTTTAGGTTGTTCTAAAAAATAAAAGTAAAAAGTATTTAATCTGATAGTGATTAGAGTTAAAACAAAACTGTAATAGTTTCTTCAGTACATAACAGGTGGGAATGGGGGACCGGAAAAATCTGGGAAATTTTGTTTAATAACGCGTGAAAAGTATACTGTGTAGTGCTGTAGTCTAAATCCGATAAAACATTTGCTAATTTTTTTTATGAGCCTGGTTTCTTGCGAGAGAGAATGCCATTTTAAGAACAAAAAAAAGTTGATGACAGTAAAAAAAAAACTTTTTTTTCCAATCATCCGTACATTACTTATAATTTAGGTAAAATGGTTAGATGCATAATATGGAGGAGTAAAGTAAAAACCAGTTGCTATTTAACTTACTAAAATGAGGAGGCGTGCGTGTGGCTTTTCAAAATTCAAACAGTATAATAATGGTAAGAATGGTACAGGGACCGACTACGACAATGATGATAATGTAGATCACCTTTGGTATTGCTGACTGACTACAAATGTCGAAGTCAAAGTAAACTTCTTAAAAAAAAGCCCTTCTTCAACAGAAAAGTGTAGTATATGGATAGTCATAGATAAATGCTTACTAGAACAACTTTAACAAAAGGCAGCAACGCCATCATGAATTGATTTGATTTTACAGCATTCATATATATTCTATGTAGAAAAGTAGACGATGATGATGACTTGCTCTTACGATCAGCTCCTCAGGTTTTTTCTTCGGCACGGTTGGAAGTTCAAGGTGTCCTAGATCCATGCTCCCGTTACCAGTTTTCTTCTTCTATGAAAGCGGTTTTGTTTCAACATTATCATTTCTTCTCTCTCATTCAGTCTGTATACAACAAGCACACGAGCGTTTTTTTCGTTAAATTAACTTTGAAAAAAATATCGTTGGCATTACATTAGAAAGCGATGCAAAAGTCACGTCCTAGCATGTGGCTCTATGACTATTTAACTACACTACATCTTCTTTTTATGGCGAAATCGGGCTTTGCAAGTAGCAGTGGCAGACAGAGTAGTAGTTTCATTATTTATTCTTATAGAAAATAGCCATGTAGTTAATTTTTTGCATCCACGAACAAGTCTTTACCATTTAAAAAATATTTACTCCGAAAGGAAACCATACAAAAGTGCCTATACATTTTTTTTATTATTCCTTCTCGATTTTCTCGACCATGATGACATGACAACCTTTACAAAAATGATGATAAGATGAAGATCATGCCATGCCATCATACTTATACTGTGGCAACTTGGCGTATAAAAATAATACACTCATGTACTTAAGTTATCCTAGGCACTGACGTGTGTGTATGTAGCTGTAGTTTACAATGGAATAATAATGACATTACAACGCACTGGCAACCATGCAGCAAAATGATACAATCCCAGTTTCATGTTCTAGCTTATCTTGCATTCTTGCCTCCTGTAGTTAGACTCCATCGTTTTATTGTTAGCCTCAAGTTTATGCTGTTGTTGGAAACCGATATGATGATGTTGATACGATACGATCAAGAAAAATGAATAGTGATAACAGTAATTAACGAGCACCATGAGTGAGCAAAGGGCCTTCAACGGCCATTAACATCAGCAGGAAAAAATATACAT
>JAHZMZ010005041.1:0-12350 GCA_027743805.1 Lepidocyrtoides sp. E14
GGGAAGATGAGGGTGACTAAAAGGGTGTAGATTTTACAGATTATCTGCTCATCATCATCCTTAATTTGTTTGTTCTGTCGGTGTTTTTTTTACATGTATTTCTCACTTGTTCCCGTGCTCACTGTAAAAAAACATCACATTAACTTTTCCTACAGCTTTGCTGCATATTAGACAAGCCGACGGATAGCTGACGATTACAAATATAATATTTGTCCATTCATTCAGCAAAAACATATAGCCCTTTGGGCTTTCTCTCTTTTCAAGGGGCTTTTTTTCCTCTCGGGCTGACTTGAATAACAAACAAAAAGGAGCAAATAATAAGACGGATGAGTAGATGAGCATCGCGATCATGATAATTTTACAGTGGTGTTAGTGTAAATAAAAGTAATTTACATGTGTAAGTTTTGCTGTCGTGGTTGTTGATTTTGATCTATGAGATCATTTTTCTATTCTAGATAAGCGTTTATCCTTGAGGCATTGTAATTTTCAAAGTGTTCTCTCTTTCTCTTTGCAAACACTTTTAGATGTTTCGTTCTATATTTCAACGTAATTTGATTTCAACGTAAAAAGAAACAGATTTCTTTAGAACTAAGGTCAACCCTTAAACCCAGCCGTTGACGTTAGCAGTGAAATGATGGTGAAATAAGCAATAGTTAGTTTATCTCTTGTTACGTACACGAGAAACGCTTTAGTTGTCAAGTGTGAGTACGAAGTATGTAATTACAGTGCTCCAAACCTATTATATACTTACAGGCAGAATAAAATTCTACAGTTTCCTGAAAAAAATGATAGCAGGCAACAACAGCTCACTACTAGCATCATCAACAACGCGATCAAAGAATGTTGTAGCTGATGAAACCTAGCATTGAAGCTCAGTCAGTCAGTCAGCAGTGCTTACTGCTGGGCTGATAATGGTAATGAGCCTGATGATATCTCTGATAAAATTATTCTGTATATATGTAAGTACATGTTCCCTTCACTGGGGGAATGACAGCGAATGGTCCGCAACGGTTTGCTTGGACGGACGGACGGACGGAATGAAGATAAATAGGTGGAGATAGCCATTTTTGATAATGGCAGTGATGATGAGGACGACAACGGTGACGACTATCACAGTAGTTCTCACTTCTCGCTCGCTGTAAATACACTTTTCTCGAGATACGGGTTCCGTTAGCACCTAATACGTTCCAGAGTACGTGGTTCAATTTCCTTCTCTTGTAGGTAATTTTTATATAATGTACTTGTTGTCACCCTGCGGTAATCTGTACATTTTTTGGGATCTTCTTGTGAAAAATGGGCTAATCTCAAACAGAACAGGCTTCCTTGTTTGATGGACGATAAAATATGTAACTCGCATAAGTAGACTTGACAATGGTATACATACATTTATAATATAAGCTTCTTTACTACATTGTGCACATGCAGCTTGATCATTTTGTGACAAACGGGTAGCAGCAAGTCGAGTGTTCTGTCTGCTGTAAACAAATTAATGTAGCGTAATACAATGTTTTCCTGTATCCTACTGTGCTGAGTGCACCTTGCAGCAGTAGTAGTGGTCCTGTTGACCACGTTTTGTTGACGTCCCAACTTCATTGTACTTTGTATTTGTAGAAGAAATTGTGTATAGTTGCAGTTTTCTTCCTTTTTGTCTCATGCTACAGTTTTTATTATGTGGGGACAGTGATTTGGCACAAAATTGTTGCAAGTGTGATGATGATGCTGCTACTTTGGACGGACTTATTGCATGTTGCACTGTGGCAGGTTGACGTATGCTAGTAAATAATGTACATTACATGAACATGTGCTTGAAAAAGATAATTAGGCAATTTTTTGCTGTCCTCTTATCCACCACTTTTCACAATATTCATTCAACTAGTGGAAAAGGGAACTCGGAGCGATCTAATTTCCACCGAGTGCTTGCATGTCTCTCGCTTCCTTCTTCAAGGTGTTTTGAATCAGATTCGCTTACAATAAAATGTCTCGTTTGTTAAAGTAAGTATGGCAAGATGTGGATACGGACCAGCAAGTAAATGAGTTGTGAAGGGCAAAGGGAAGCCGTGAGAACAAAAAAGTAATATCACGTTTGTCTCTCAGCTTTTTCACACCTACAAAACGAGAAGATACCAAGAAAAAAAATGTGTGAGTATAAAGGGATGGGCAAATCAGTTTTGTAGCCACTCAACCAGCTACAATGGGTCAAAACTGACCTCAACTCGATATTGCATTTTTTTTCTACACAAACCCTCTATTTTTTTCCATATCACATAATTATTCAACTTTCTTCTCACAAAATGCGTTTCTAGACACATTTTAGATAAATGCATGTAGACAACCAGAGGACGAATTGTCTTGCTTTGAATTAAAAGTAAGACGGCTGTCACATCATCACCTCTGCACTGCGACCATCGCCATCATCAGACCGAGAAAAAGATTCCTTGTTTAGTCAGTGCCATTTACTTACATTTTTTTACTTTTCTAATAATCCCATTGTGCATTGTGATTGTGGCCACACGATGTTCCTGTTGTTGATGGTGAGATGAGCCATGCTATACTTTTATTTTGAATGAATGAATCGTGAAGAAAGGAATTGGGATGCGATATTATTGACAATGAAAAAACGGTTTTATAGCAATACTACACCTTTACACGTTTTTTACAGGTAGGCACATAATTCAAAATTGCAAGTGTATCTTGAAATGTACCATGTACCCACCTACTTGCAGATTCTTACTCTTTGGAGCAGAACAAATGGAACCGCCTGTTGCCCTTCACTCTTTTGAACATTTATAGTTTTTGAAAGTATGCAGAAATGAAAACAAAATTTTAACTCAAAGTTAGCTGACTGATTGTTTGAAAAATGGCAATTTTAATAAAATGCATTGCAATTTACGATCGTGAGCTATCTATCATTGCTAACCCATATACATACATTCAAGTGCCTGTATATTGTTGCCTTCAATATTAATGCATGCAATAATGATTTGATGATGATGATGATGCGCATGTGTGTAAGAATTATTTGAAGAAGATGAATATCCGAGTCAGATAACACTATAGCTAGTTGTAGAAATATAATGCACCATCAATAAGCTAATAATAAGCAGATGATAATGAAGTTAAAAGTAATATTGTAAATATTGAAATTTTAGGTGAGTTTTTAAGCTATTTTAAAACATCAAAAAAATAATGAAGCTTAGGATTTGTATCTAAAACTCTACAACCTGTATTCAAGTTATTATTATTACAGAAAATTGTGTACAAAACAGACATCATTCTGTTTTATTTTTCTATCTGCAAGCACACGATCATTTTTTTTTTCTTTCGAGATGTACTATGTGCGGCTGTTTGCTTGACAGAATGAGTAATTCTTTTAAACGTTGAAATTCAATCCAGTCCTGTGAATAATTTTTCACTAGAAAAGTTACCGTTAAAAGGATTTTGATGTCCTATTCAATCTCTTTTTTTCTTTAAAAGAATCTATAAAAACGTGTGTGTGTGTACACAGTACACACGCAACACATTATTTTTGTAAATTGTATTGGGTTACTTTTTGTTGTTATATTGAGCAAGTGTCCATTAGCTCATCATGTCATCAGCATCACCTCTTTTACTCAACAATTTATTAGGTACACAATATTGTAAGTATAACCACACACAAGAGAAAAGAGGAAGAAGGATGACGATGTCGACAGTGACGGTGATCAAAAGCTGATGAATGATGCATATATGAATAGAAAGAATCAAGGGCAGATATTCAAATTTGATAGCATCAAAAGTACATTTTTTTTATTCTCTAGAGGCAATTTTCTACTCTCTCACATTCACCGATTCACCCAATTTCAGTTGGGACTGCGTAATTTTGTGTGCAACCAGGGTCGGTCTTTACTACGAGTATGTAATCGGTCTATTCAGTCGGTGTATTCAGTATGCACTTTTACATACATAAGTGGCTTCCCATCCATACTACTTATGCCCAAAGAATTTATCGTATAATAGATCAATAGTCTACTAAACCGCGCATAACTGCATATGTATAAGCATCAAATCAAATCATCATTATCTCTTTGTAGTAAATATTTTGATGATGATGATGATCGTCGTTTTCTTACTTTGCATTACGTTGGAGAAAATCCTTTTGCTGCTGTTCCGTTGACTTTGAACCATTTTATCATCATTATTGTAAATTGTCCTCGAACTTGTAACATAAATAAAAAATATGTTCAACTCGTGCTTGAAATATACCTAATCTGTCGCCCATCATCCATCACTTATATATAAATGCATACGTACGATGCATTATATTATAAGCATCGTAAAATCCGGGTTATTATTACAAGTTTTATTCATGTTCACAAGCATGTTTTTATTCATTCATAATCGAGATCAAATCTTTGCTGACTAGTTTATAGTAATTGTAATGACTCAGGAAGTGTCAAGAGGATCGAGGAATTTGGTTTGATTCTTTTCATATTGCATTACTTATTCATGTAGTTTCCTGTCAACATAAATATCTTTCAAAAATCGCTTTGCTTGCTCAAGGCCAGAGATGTATATTATGCATGTATTAAATTTAGATTGATTGATTTAAAGATAGTGCGAATACAAAACTATACATCTACATAATAAGCAAGGATTTTAAACAACCATGCACACTCTATATGAATTATTATCTTTATACGTCTCACCTCACACAAGATAGGAAAGTGATAAATCCTTGAGAGCAGAACTTTATGCATAAAATTCTCAGAGAAAAGCATGTCAGTTTGAAACTGGCATTATCAATGATTCGCGCTTTGACTTTGCGTGGTCAAAGTGCAATCCACTGTGAAAGGTATTGCTGTTACATGCAACTCTCTAAAGTTTCATTCTGCACATTTTATTTAATTAAATTTTAATCGCTAGTTGACCGATGGATTTAGCATAGTTGTTAACTTATAAAATCCTGTTTCGTAATACCCATTTTCATTCATTAATTTCCTTGTGTATTCTAGGTATATAATATGCATAAATTTACAAATGAACATTTTGTAAGATAAATACTACTACTAGAGTTTATTTTAGTTCATTTGCTGGCATTCATTCATCCCAGCAGTTGCGCAACGGGAAATCACAATTAACTTGTCAAATTAATTTAAGATTGAAATGCTTGATAGATTCAGCGAATTTCTAGCTTATGTGTATACCAGAGCGTTAAGCCTTTAATATTGATTGACATGCCTATAAGTTATATAAGCTCTCTTCATTTAGTCAATGCATGCAGGCTTTGTTTACCTGCTGAAAATTAAGTTTATTTCCTTCATTTGGCTAGACAATGGGTTTACGTCGTTTTACGATGTTTACATCCAGTTTGAGATGAGCACACTTTATGCCCACTTGTGTCCTCCAATAATCACTGTCATTAAACAAGCCAACATGTACACATAATACATATATTGAGATTCATGCATATACACAGTGTCAATCCATAATATACTAACTAAGCTGTACGAACATGAAAAAATATTTATTCACTCTACCTGCTTATTACAAGTCATAGACATCCGCTGCTAGTACTCTACATCACAATGCTAAGAAGTATGATTATCTTGACCAATTATTTCAGATTAAATTCTCGTTTTTTTTCTCGACTCGTCTTCTCTTGTTTGCATGCAATAAACTTGAACAGTAGCATAATGACGACGAGGGAAGACACAAATTACCTCACAGTTTAGCAAGGAAACATGAAATGGCGATGAAAAATAATTATAATCATTTTCCATTAGTAGTCCCATATGAAGTCCCACCACAGTAATTAATATTTTACGGCTTATTATTATGTGTCTACGTGTATGCACATGTACTAATATGCGTATTTTTTATTATTATTTACTACTTGGTTCCTCTGTTTGTTTGTGACTGGCTGCTCAGTAAGTTGTTTTTTATCTACTCATTGATGACGACGAAGCTTTGACGCTAATCAGCGTAGTGGTTTATACATTCAGATTGTAAAAAAATGAACTAAAGTAGCCTATGATATGATGTAATATTAGTCACATTGAATAAGCTGTTCTCTTAATTCTGCGTTGCATTATATACCTATTATAATTGCAGGTAAAATGACTTACTACATGCTGTATCATCGTATCGCATGCGTAAGAAACATGAAAACCGGAATATATCTAACAGTATATTTATGTGTATTAAATTTGAAGTATTCAGCTACGCACACACCTACTTCCATTTTCTTTCCGCTCTTTTGCCATGATATGCGCTGATTTGGGCACTTTTTCGTAACCTTTTCCCGTTTATTTATTTAACTCATTTTGTCTTGAAGATTTTTAATAAATCTTTTTGTCGATCATCATCATCACCATCACACAGACTCACACTGAGAAGGGGAGCAAGAAACGAAAAACGTTCATTTCTTTTGATAGGTAAACGTAAAGTGTGGTGAGGTGGTGGGCGCTGGTAACAAAGTGTGATCCATTCATATCATAATATACGGTTACACATACGACTAGTTTTTCTTACTGAAGGCAGATCTCGACACACATCAGAAAGCTGCTAATTGCTTTCAGTAATAAAATCGGAGAAAATTGAAGAGAAAAACCGGCCGATTACATGTTGCGTTTTTAAAAGGTTGGCTGGTTCAGTCAAAGTCGACTGGGCTGGGTCGGTGTAATATTTAAAAAAATTAAAAGACCATGCAAGCACGAATGTACATGTGTGTGTACATTGATTTCTGTTATTTTTTAGTTTGTTTGCTTGATCTTTTCCCCTTCCCGCTTTCTGTTGATGGTTAAATAAAATTGAGCAGTTTTTTAATAATACGTACAGATTATAGTCTGGGAGTTTTTTGAGGGCCTTTTTCATTTCGTTTTGCTTCTGACGCCTCTCCATTGCGACTTTAAAAAAAATTTTAACATTTCACCTGTTTCGCGTCTGCAATTTTCAATTCCACTTCCTCATTATATTGGCGTGGATCTATTGTATTATTATGTGTACGTACGTAGTATTTACTTTAAAGTTGTTTGATGATGATGCTTGCTCATTTTTTAAGTTTTACTGCGGTCATTAATGTTTGTTTTCAGTTTTTCGCGAACAGAGGTTTTTTTTAGCATGATGCATTTATGTAAGGAGAGGAGATGAGTTGGTTTATTACACAAATTGGTATCACTACTGCAAGTTATTTACTCATGTGTGTATGCAGTAAATAGTAATAAAAATAATAACAATAAACTTGGCATAACTCCCGACCCGACACACACCAAAACGATTAATTGAAAAGCGAGCTTAACACTATCTCATCTCTTGAGGGGGAAGAACGCTAATCAAATCACCAGATAACAGTCAAGGTAATACTTAGGTATGTGATTTTACTGGGTTAGCAGTAGTTCATGATTAATGTAATAAATTAATTTGAAAATATTTAGACAAGCAAAGTGTTTTTCAGGTAGCAAGTGCAGTTTGGAATTCAAAATATTTTCCTACTACATTTTCCTGACCGTTGTTGTTATGTTTTTGTATATTGTATATATTACAATGCAGAAAACAAATGATAAAGCTGTTTTGTCGTGGTTGGCTAATTTTTTAGGCAGTTTTATACCTTCTCTGGCTTTTATTAGCATTCAAACCGCTAACAAATTTTTACACTTTACATAAGCAGGCAACATTAAAAAAAGTAAGGTTTTCTTTCAAATAAAACTAATAATGGAAAGTACGTGGAAATGGACAGTTAATTTCAAGTAATAAGCAACAGTACAGTGGTTTTTTTTACATTTTTGTTGTAGAAGAACAAGATCACGTTCGTATTTTCAGTTTCATTAAAGCAATGTATTTTTGCAAAATCGGTACAAATTGTAAATTTACAATAAAACTTTTGTTTTTTTGTGGAATTAGAAACCAAAAAAATACTTTTATTAGTATACTTCAAATAAGCAAAAGTGATTTACTCTGAATTATCTCCATCTCGCGCATGGATTACAGTTTGTAACGGAGAAATGCAAAGTATTGCCATTCCTCAATCTACAGATAATCTAACCTGTCGGATCAAAGGTTTTTATTCTAAGAAAACTTTCCATTACAAATTTTTATTTTATTGCAGTAATATCTACGTAATAAATAACTGAAAAATAATAAATAAATAATGATCAGTGTTCCAAAGATTTAATCTGCATTTTTTATGCAACTAAAAACAAAACCGAGTTTAAAATACATGTTGTTTTAGAAAAAATATTAAACGCTTCCGTACATCAAATGCAAATGCTTGCTAAATTCCTCTACGTACTTACACAGGTATTCATGTATGTATATTAACTTGACGATGATTTATTGAAATTCATAAAAATTAGTGGAACAAGACATTAATAGTAAACATGCAGTGCAAGTGGGATGATCTATCCATTTATTAGAAGGCAATGTAATCATTGCCTTGTCTATCCTTTGCCACTCAAGTTTGTCTGGTATTTATTAGGTAGCTTAACTAACATCTTTATGAATGTTTAATAGCTTTATTTTTTGCTTCGTTGAACAAGGAAAAAAGACTATCCTGTTCCGGCAGTATTAAAAGTATTATACCTACTTGAGCAAATAATAGCGCACATACTAAAAATATAAGCTGAAAGTGCACCTTATGCACCCCTTTCAAATCAATCAAGAATTTTTATTATGCACATGACAAGACACACACGGCATACAGAACACCAACCGACTTGATAAGAGGCCGGGCACTTCGGGTGATGATTTATCGGTCATATTTTAATAAGAAAAGTTGGGTAGTATTTTTACGCCTACTACTTGTTGACAGGGAAGATTTTTTAGGCATTAGCTGTACCAACCTCATACGGCTGCTTGAACATTTAGGTTGCTAGTTACGAGGTTGTCAATCCTTTCTGGCTCTCTCCAAATCTATCGCTCAAAATGGCACCACATTAAACGAATAATTAGCAATAAAACCGCCTATTCCTAGTACATTAAGTATGCGAAAGACTTGATGGCTAGGTTCCCATTGTAAAAAAATAAGATTGAGAAAGCAAAAGCGTGAAAGGAAAGGTGATGACGGATGATAGATTTACTTCCTAGAAGTTCTTACAGGCCGACAACAGACAAACTTGAAAAACTTTCGTTTTATTAAGCTTTCAATACAAATGTTTGAATATTATGTACAACATAGCATTGAATGCAAAATTTAGGAAAAGAAGTGAGTTTTCTTTCTATTTGAATCGGACATTTGAAAGACGTTGAACGCAGTAAAAGTGCAATGTTTATGCTTGAAATAATCTCATTACAAACACTCTTTATTTTTTGTAAATACAAATGGTTATCTTGTCGAAACGATTAGATTTAATGCATGCAGTTTTCGGCAAACCCACGACCTCATTTTTGAATTACCATCTGTGTGTGCAATTGTTTAATGCACGCTTGCCTATTTGTGCATCATCCAATTATATAAGTAAAAAATAAACTTAAAAGAGGTAAAATCAACGAA
This sequence comes from Lepidocyrtoides sp. E14, assembly GCA_027743805.1. Lineage (NCBI taxonomy): Eukaryota > Metazoa > Arthropoda > Collembola > Entomobryomorpha > Entomobryidae > Lepidocyrtoides > Lepidocyrtoides sp. E14. The sequence continues at coordinate 9,467 of JAHZMZ010005041.1, forward strand.
ACTAGGTATATATATTTATAATATTTATGAAGCTGCTGCATTCGAATGTACTGAAATTATTTTTTTTAGCTTTTACTAAAAAGGCACACAAAACCATCCTGTATTCATTATTTTCATTCATCGGATTTTTTTCATTTGGAAGTCGTACGTACGAGATGATACATTAGAATCTAGTTCGTTAATACAATATGAGATCAAGGTAAATTGGTGTTGTAAATTAAATTGCAGCGTATCTAGGAAAGCACCCAAATTTGCACTAGTTTTATTTTAAACTTTATCCCTTTCGATATTTTTATCTTCCATTTCTCTTTTATGTTTTGGTTTTCATCAAGTGTTTATATTTTGTCGGATGGAGGTAATTTCACAGAAAACTACATCAAAGCATATTTTCATTCAAATCAAAGAAGTCCTTCAGTTTTCTCCTCGTAAAGTTTTGCATCAAAGTAGTTTTGCAGTTTGAATTTTAAAACAATGATGTCAAAAAGTAATGAGAAATGTATAAAAAACGGTGCACATGCCTACATTAAGCCATGAAATTCCTTCTACAAAAAAAATGAAACTGACAGGTCAACACACTTGAGCCTAGGCAAATAGTGCAATAATAGCGAGTGATGGCGATAATAATAGATTTTCTTGGATTTTCCTTTCCCAGTGAATATTTGAATAGAGACTGTCTAATTTGAATCTTTAGAAAACAATTTTTTGTAAAGTATGAAAGATTTTAAATAACGTGCTATTTGGAACGTGTAATGATGCAATTATCATCACCTCTATTGTTGATGCATTTTTTTTCATTCGTGATTATCGTATAATATAATTCATCAAGTTTTAACACCATAAATGGTACGTGCATTGGTAATGCATAGGGTCAATTAACTTGACCCTGAGGGAAAAAGTATTTGAAATGTGAGGATGCATTTGAAATTCGTCCAATACGAGTGCAGAATAATATGATGATGAAGTGCTATGTAGCCTTTTCATTTTCCGTCTTTTCGTCGCCCCGAGTGTGCACAGTTGAAAAATACCTGTTCAGTATTTTTAGGAAGGCAGGTCGTTTGCATTCTCATACATTATCTGCTCCATTGTTATTAAGATATGGTATACACAAGAGAAGATCCGAATTTTTATTTGATCAAGATGAGATTAGATCAGATCAACTTTGTCATCACCATCATCATCATCTTTATTACAAAAGTCACATTGTTGGTGTCTTTCATACTTTTCTACCATTTGTGTGCATTTGAATGCGCACCTAGTTTTATTGATGGGTGATGATGAGATTGGTGCAGGTTTGTGTTTCATGAAGTGCAGTTTGCGATTACTGGTACGCCAAAGTTGTATTATTCTCATAGTCATAAAACAAGTCAATTGTGAGAACGCGAATCATTGGTCAATTATGCATGATTTTTTGATGATGATGATGATGATGATCGAGTTTACGTTCTTTGATTTTGATATCCTGTCTCCATTTCTAATTGTTATTAGATTACATTAAAACGATTCACGTGAAATAAGGAGCGTATGACCACATAGTGCGTTGCGTTGTGCACTTCAAATTCTTGAACTTACAAAAGTACATCTGAAATTACATGTGAACACATTTAGTCTGGGAATACTATTGATACAAGAGAATTTCCCGTTTCCTCCTTTTGTATTTTAAAATTTAAATAAAACATTAAGTTTTACGATTGCATGACATTTACTTTACCTACTACTAGACACAATTGTGGTCAATAGAAATATTGCAAAACTGTTTACCACCAAACCACCCATTCCGATACCTGATAGGGCGTAAAAAGAATGTAGAATTCTCTAGGTTGAATTGGAATGTCCTTGTTTTACATTACGTAATTACGCACCCGGTAAATTTCTCGGTTCAATCTCTGCAATCGATCAGTATAAAGTAAACCAACGACCAGGCGGCTGCATAGACAGAGCAATAAAAAAGTGGATCTCGATACAACTCCCTCACTAATGTATTAACCATATAACTTGAAATGTAAACCGTTTAGTGAGTAAAACGCTATTCAAGGTAATGTATACAAATGCCTACCTGCCTACTTGAATTGAAACTTCTTTCAATGCCAAATGCTCTACAATAATGAAGGCAATCTTTTAACAAGGTATGACTGCGGGCAATAATAATATCTTTTTCACAACTTAGTTGCCGGTCTACAATGATAATAATGACTACTCTAGCACTTGTAAAGAGGAACTCAAGGTTAAACTAAGAACTGCAATAGTTCGTTAAAGTAGCCTGATAAGATTAATAAAGAAACTAGCTCAACCGATAGAATGGCTGAATTGGGTGCATGTGTCCAGCGAAATAAATTATGCATAACAAAACAAGACAGTGTGATTTTTAGAGGGAGCATGCTTTCAATTAATTTTCTTTAATATAAATGGAATACACTGCTGGCTTATCAATTTCAAAAGCAAAAAATATACATATAAAGAAGGTGACTGTTTGTATATTAATTGGTAATAATAATGGTGTGTGAGTGAACCATTATTTGAAATTCTGTGGCAAATAAACAATAAAGGAAGTCACAAATCAACACTTTGGATGTCATTCTGTGAGGTCATATGTTCGTTAAATGTAACCCTCCCGTTTTAAAATATACGACATGATAAACTAACTATTCACAAAATGGTATTGGTAATATCAGATTTTCAAAGCTTGTTAATGCGAGAGGGCATCAAGAAATTATAAACCTATGCGTTCCTGTGTTCAGTCGCCTTTAGTAATATAAATTTACATAAAATACGGGATATTGTAATCTCGGCAGAATCTATTGCATAAAATATTTTTTATTAAACTTGATCAAGTATGTATTATAATTCATATTTAACAATGAATGCATTTCTTAAGAGTCATACTACG
>JAHZMZ010005042.1:0-15530 GCA_027743805.1 Lepidocyrtoides sp. E14
CTCATGAAAGTATAATTTTAATGTAATTTTAGGTGTCAAATTTGCTTGATGCAGTAGAAAATAGCTTGGAAAACTCTCTTGGTAAAACGATATAACATAATCATCATTATCATCATATTCGGAAAAGCGCTCAATGCTCCCTCTTCACAACAACCATTTTATATCTGAAAATCATTGCCATCGTTGAAAAGTTGAAATGGAACAGAAATAAGATTACTTGGGTTCTAGCCCAGTTCTAAAAAGCAAATCGCATTTGATCAGGGAATAACAGTTTGGTGAAATCCCTTGAATTCAATTGCCAAACAATAAACTGAAAAGGGAAAAACATGCCTAGCAAAGCTCTGTCAGGACAGTCCATATAGGAGAGAATGTAAATTGTACGTGTAGGGGAAAGGTCTTCACTTTTTCTAGTAATGTGGCATAAACAACAATGCTAGCATCAAATCAAACCAGTGGGAGACTGATCCATAGTCCATCCGTAGTCGAGCAAGATCTATTTCAACAACAAAAAATGCAATCATATCAAATAAGTAATAGGGAACAATAGATGCCAAGTGAACCTGACAGCTGCAACGAGAATGGAAAAAAAGAGAATAAGCATTATTTCCAGGATATAAAGATGGTATTTGAGTAGCTTACAGAGTCGAATGCAACAACATGTTAACATGTCGTACAACAGCGTACAGAACAATATAAAAAATGCCATACATAAGCTTAAAAATGGTATTAGATCACACAATATTCACAATACTTCTGCAAAATGATGCTGATAATAATAATTGAAGTGATTGAGTCGAAGATAAATTTTAAAAACATTTATTCTACACTCACCCATTTTCTGGTATGAAATCAAAATACTCTCTATATGGTTTGCTTTCAAAAGGAACATTATTATTGGATCCGGGTGATTGTTTGTCAATGCCTCACTAGAGCTTTTATATAGCGCATTTTTTGAGTTGATTGAAAGCACAATAATATGATGAAACTTTAGCTTTTATTTGTTTATCTAAGTAAATGGACATACAAGAAAGTACTTGCGTATTTCATTGATACTTGTACCTAGTCAGAGAAAGGTAGTAGAGAGGTAGAGATTTAATGGGTCTATTGTAAATTCAATTTGGGAATAATGTCAGCATTGATGGTTGTCTGATAGTTTTTTTACGTATCGATCTCATGAAGATATAATATGATTTAAGAAAATAGCATTCCATTGTGGATTCACTCGCATTACTGATTCGCCTCAGCAATCTTCTGTCTATTTTATTGTATATTAACTGACAACCAGTTCCTTCTTTATCCTCCGTGTACTTACATAGCATATTATAATGGCAATGGTAATGCTCGCCTAGTCTATTTATTTTCTGATATTGATTTCCATTTCAAGAGGAGAGACGAGGCAATGGGAGAAAATGGACTTTTTACAAAGAAGAGGAAAAAGCATAATATACCTAGCTACTCATTGTCAATATATATCCTGTCGCTACCAGCCATGCACACATTCATTGCCATGATTGCTTTCATTCAACTTCCCATATTGAACTACCCACATCGACAACCTATTCAAAATATATATTTTTTTTTTTTTTGGATTACGATTGCATGTAGCAGGTTATCATGTTTCGTTATATGACTAGTAGTAGGTAATATATGACTGGTGTATCAAGAAGACACCTTATCGGTGTAAACTAAGCACTCAGTTTTGACTATTGTACTTCACTGCAAAATACTTTTTACGAGTTTTCCAAAATCATCATTTTAATACAGCTGCTGCTTCTAGGAGAGAAATTTCAACGTGAAGACTTGTTAAAAAGGAAGAATTGATGCAATCCAAGGTGTCAATCACGTTTTCAATGAGAGAATATAAGTATTTGTTCATGTAAATACTCGCAGCTTGTTTATGCATACATACATATATGTCTGTATGATTGATATATGACTTGCTTGCTGTTTTGTTGACAAAACGGAAGAACTTTTTGAGTTGAGAAGAACTTCTTGAATAAATATTGATTTACCGACAGTTTTTTGTCCTTCTGGTATGAAATTCACTAAATTGTCGCAAGATTCTTCGGATGTCAGGAAACCAAGGCATAATATTTGGATCCTCTGCTCTGCCTTTCCTTGTTTTCTCTGAGAGATGACTGAAAAAGAGAAAGGGCGTAGGTGTGCTCGCATATAAAATCACCGGTGATTTCTGCTTTGAGGTAGTAGTAAGATTTCAGCAGAGCAACCATAGAGGGTAGTGAAAACGAGACGTAAGACTCGTCACCCCTTTCAGTGCCAAAGAGTTGTGTATTATTATGTATCCAAACTCCAAACAAGCATTTTAGTCCGTGATGTGATTATTTGAAATTCAACCCTCCTGATTTTCTGCCAAGTACATCAGAAGTAAAGGTAAAAGAAAAGCAAATATGAAAAGACACGAATGTAATTACATTAACCAACGTTTTTAATCAAGTTACATTCTGGTAAACTTTAAACTTTTTAAGATGACGAAGAGTCTAGCATAATTAGTTTATCAGATATTTTTGTAAAAAAAAGTTTTTAAAAACCTTGAAAGTTCAGTGTGATGGAGTAGGGGTTGTTGGATGTATATTGCATTTTCTAGCAATGATAGTATTCTGATCTTATTTTTTTATAACTTATTTTGTGTAAGACGACTGGTCGGATCGATTATACTACTTAATGTAATCGGAAACACTTTCAATGAAAATTTTCAGGTTTTAAAGTGGGCATTGAGCATCTTTGTTGTTTTTAAAATTTTGAAAGATAAGTTTCCCTGCAGTTCTTTTCCCTCGATCGTAAAGCTTTTTGCCATTAAAACAACTCAATAGACACTTTTCAAGAATAAATGAAATAATGCTCATGTACAAAATCATTAAGCAAAAGGTTTTTTCCATTCGTCTCTACATCATTCCGTATTATACAGAAATTTTAAAAATCTTATAAAGTTTCAAGTTCTTATTTACACTAGCATTTACAGTTTTTATATTTTGCTTCATCACGTTTGTGTCCTTGCGAAATTCAAATCTATTGTGGATCCACATGCATATATGCAAGCCAACTTGAATCTTCAATCTGCGGAAGCACTGGAGCATTATTATAGGAGTACTAGTACTAATACAAACTGAATTATTTGTCTTCTTGTTCTATTTTTTTTAAATGTTACTCAATCTAAATACTAAATGTCAATCAATTAAAAATAAATGTGATTTTTCTTTTCTATTTAATGAGTTGCTTCCACTTGTTACGACTATGTACTTTAAATAGATGCGAGAAATGTTTTCTTGTTCTGACGAAATCCAATTAAAGTGACTCAGCTTGAGTGATATCTATAATTATTTTTCTAATAAATCATTGCATGATTAAGTACTAGCACACTAACTGTCATTTTAGCTCGCTAAAAAATAATTTCTGCTCAAGCATTGAAATGTTCACGAGCATGGAACGCTCATTATTCTTCGAATGCATACAGAATGATTTTTTTCAAGCAGCAAATAATGTACAAATAAATTTAAATACACTGTGTAAAATTGTCTTGAGTAAGCTGCTTATTATTGCTCATAACTAATTTATTCTTCAAAAAATATCAAAAGATGTCTAGAAAATGAACAAAATCATTGGAGTGTAAAAGTAAATCATGAACGTTATCGTAAAGTTTTCTAATTATCCCAAACTTTCCCCATCAATTTGTTTACCAAAAATATTCCTACCATGAAAAAGGGAGACTCTTGAGATATGGAACTGATTCTGCTAAAACTAAATATTTGCCTCACTCACAAAACAAGTGACGAAAAGATAAACAGGTATTCGTTACTAAAATGCTAGCAGAAGACACGAGAATACGAGAAATTGCCACCTATCGCGATTACACATTCTGGATGTGACATGTTGTGTACACTCCACTCATACAGAAGGAATGAAAGAGCTTCATTATATACACACAACCTGTAAATAACGGAAATAATATTAATAACAAGTAATTACGAAATCGAGTTTTATACCCCCTCCTGACAAACTGGCTCATTAGTTAGTAACAAAAAATTGTAGTTTGTTTGCTTAAGTAAGCTTGCATGTTTATAAGAATTTCAGCTACACATTGAGAAACAAGGTCTTTAATTAGTTTTTTCTGTGGAACTTTTCTAGGAAGTCAAGATCTGTTTGGAAGCGGAGGACACATGTTGTAAGTTATCAATTGGAATTTAATAAATTGCTTTCTCTAAAGCTTAAGCACATGAATTTATTTTTCATAAATATTTATCACCAAATGAGACAATAGCATGTTAACTTTGGCTGCATAAGCAAATTAATTTGATTCATTTACACGTTGGCATCCAAGACGTCCTGTTCCTGCTCCATAGAGTCGCCACAAGTTTGCAGTGGAAACTTGTACACTTACATTGTTCGATAACGAAGCATTTCATTGATTGCATAGCTTTCAGTCTATCTATCCTCTAATGGAGAAGGAGTAGTTTTCTGTCTTACTACTTTTACAAGATGTGATATAAATCGGATATAAAAACCTCCCTTTAGCACATCAACCAAAATGTACCAAATTCCATCTGCACGTTTTCTTTTCCCACGTATGGCTTAGAAAGTTAATCTCTTGGGGAAAAGATGAAGAAAAAGTTTATGAAGAAAGCTGAACTTTGTTTGCTTCATTAGAACCCACATCATTGAGTCACAAATATCCTTGTCGTGAAGCCAATCCCATGTCATGTCATTCGTACGCACGCTATGATTTCGTTGATAGTATCAGAGAGACACACATAAATACAACTGTAAAGTTACTGTCAGAGTGTTTATTTTTGCCGGAGAGAAAACATACGGTAGCTAGTATGAAATGAAGCTCAACTAGCTCAAGTATTTACCTAGAATAGACACATGTTTGAGCAAACCTCTTGTACTTTTGATTAAAAAACCTTAATAACGCTAATGGAAGATGAAGAATGTCAAGAAATCCACGTATTACGACATGGTGTACCATTCTCCAAATCTTTAAGACGTTCTTCATCATTCAAGTTTTAATCAACAAAATTACACACAAACGCAGTATGTTCATCAAATACTATATATTTTTATGTTCATTATAAAAATTTCTGAGAGTACTACATAATTACATTATTCAGGCATTTTTTAAAAAAATCAAGTTTGCCTCATCCAACAAAAAGATCCATTGGCATATATACCCATAAAAATCATTTACAACCATACACTGCCGCTGAATTATTGTAATAATTGTAGTAATAGCACATTGTTCACATTGTGCATAATCACTTCAGTTTTTCGGACACTGATGATTTTAGAATTAGACATGTAGGTAGCAATTAACTCTAGTTTCCATCAACCTTTTGATTAAATTTTGAGACCGCCTTGAAGCGCATCTGAATATGAACGAAGTTTTTGTCGATGTGTAGTGTAAGAAGTGTGAGGGATGGTAATATTCTGTATAATGCAAGCAATCATGAACATGAAAGTTTCTCACCTCACCAATTGTACATACATATATGTGCATGCAAGACATCCTCTCTGTAACGTACGCATCCTTTAAATATAAAATTGTGTATGTTAAGTATCAAAATTACTGCTCGATTAACTTAACTCGTTTTTTTTGGTTTTACGCCTATTTTGCTTGCTGGTGAACAAAATTTCTTTTCTGCCACTTATGCTGAGCGACCAAGTGAACCATCCCGTTATTATGATGATTACTATCATGATTATAAAACCAAGGTTTAAATGGCAGTTGAGTAGTTGCCGTATTGGAAAAAGCCGGGTGAATAGCAGCTAAAACCAGAATTCATAATATGTAGTTTGTATTCGAATTCGTAGGCCAGGACAGGGTTGGATATGAAATTTTTAGAGAAGTATGAGCATATTATTGTATGTACTTATGCCAAACAAGAGTAAGGAATCAAAATATAGAGAAATTAGTCATAGTGGTTTATTAGAAAGCATAATACATATATCGTTGTGCGACTCGAGGGAGAGAGAAAGGTATTTACAAATTCAGTACAGGATTCACTGCTAATGATAGGGAGAGTCATGTAATATGATGGGCTAGGAGTTCTGGGTGGTGTTGCTCATAATTACAGGGTAGTTGTGCAATCATCCCCCTGTTTCCGTGTACTCACTGCTCTTTGATTCTTTTGAGCTACCCGAATGCACAAATGAAAGTATAGTAACAAGGAAAAAATCAGGCAAGTCGGCATTCCTTTCTTTAATACAAGTTACGAGGCTATGCTACTTTAGTTGCTCATCTTCCACGGGTATATAATTTTTTTTTAGATGAACTTCCACTATGTACATGCTCCATTACAAACAAAAACAATTATAAAAAATGAAATGGTAGAATAAGATTTGAAGACGTAGTGAAGATACAGACTGAAAATATACGAGTTGATAATAATAATACGGTAAATATGACGGGCAACATACAGTTTCATGACTTTGCTCACTAAAGTCGATTTTTAATTTTCCTTTGTAGGAAAACTACAAAGTCCCAGTAGCTAGTGCCCTTACTGCTATCCTTGGAAAACATTGAAAAGTTTTAAAGTAATAACAGAGGCTGAGGCATACATTTCGTGCGCTCTATTGTTTACATCTTTAAACAATAGATACTCATGTTTATCAGCATGCCTTGGAAGTTTTAACATAAAAAACCATGCGTGGATAATATTATGCTTGTAACATATAGAATGTAAATCTGCTCGTACGTACCAATCTTGACTCTTCGGGAGAATTCTTCTTTGTCAGCTCATTATCCAAGGTGTGAAGTCCAAAGACACCTTGCCGTGCTAATGAAAGAGTGAATTTTTGATCTACAATCGAGACAATTATAAGAACTTTTTTTTTCATGATGATGCCTTAAGATGAGTTGAATTTTCATTGTGCAGTAATCCACCCTTTTATAATGTTACTACAATAGAACGTGCGTGGCAATAATAACTAAGTGTAGTGAAACACGTTTCCAAATAATACCAAGAATTCGTACCTGATTTAGTAAACCCTTATAGATTAATTTTTTATGTATCTAATTTGGAAAAACTCTTGCGAAATAGAAAAAAATATTGCTCCAAAATTTATGTTAAAATAATAGTTCATTGATGTGTAATATATCTCTAATTCGTATTCGCATCAGGAAGTTGCAAGTAGTAGTAGTACTTAAATAATTTTGCCGACAAAGGAACTTAAGGTGAGAATCAATGTAACTGCGAATCTACTATGCAGTGACTGGCTGACTGATCAATTGCTTCGTAGTAAAAGTCATCATAAGTAGAGACTGACGAACTGTGTAGGTATATTGTATTTTGTAACGTCGAATATATAATGATATATAAATTAGTACTTACGAAACCTAATTACACCAATCCAATGTAATTCTTACCCGTCCAACCCAGCCAAATCCGTAAAAGCAAATTGCATTTAGGTCGGTTGTACGCACGTTCAAATTAAGCTTTTCTACTACACATAAATAAAACACGTTGCAGATAAAATACTTAATATAAAATCATAAGTCATAATATAATACCAGCAACCAAAGCGTCTTTAATCTTTGTTTTGCCTCCCATTATTAGACACATTTGGTTAGTCGGCCGGCACCTTTACTAAAAGGGACATTATAAATACTTTACAAAAAAATATCTTGTAGTTCCTTCCTACCATCTCTCTAATATGCAGTCAAATGATATAGCCGAAAAAAAGTACAAAGGTTTGCGGCTGCTGTGAGCGTTGCCACTACTCTGCCTACACACACAACTTAAGTTTAAAAGTACTATTTAGCAGTAGTACATAGGGATGTTCCTTTGTGTCGATTCTAGCTGCCGCAACACCACTGCTTAATATGTCTGCTCTCCACAGCGCCGCACCACTCCAAGTTGCCTTATACTTACTCAAAAAAGCCCGCAAACCAACCCTTTCCGTCATTATTACATGAAATCTGACAGATTTAAAAGTTTCGGAAACCTTTGTAACCATCTTTTGACAATTTGGCGGCATTACGTGGGCTTACTGGTTGCATATTACAACGCAACAAACTTGCATGATGATGATGATGATTGAAACGCTGACGCTGTACTACAAATATGTACATCAAAAATATTATTAAGCATTTATTGTAGAAAAAAAATTCACGCAAAGCTTAATTCTATTCGAAAATGCTGTCAAACAGACTGTAATGAGCGCAAATGTGAACGTCAAGTCGGTTGGTCATCATCATCATCAAAGCAGCAAAATATTAAGTTATGCACACACACTATATGGTAATATGCAATTTACAACGTAATAATAATAATAATCGTTAAAGTGTATAATTTGCAAGATACGCTGTGTATACATAGGTACATTGTTGATTTGATTGACTATAATATGCGAATAAAAAACTACTACTACTATTGCATTCAAATTGCATGCTATAGTCAACAATGAGTACAATGTACACAGTATGCTATTATTATGATGAAAGTCAAAGAGGCCCGCTATTGATGCATTTCACCGAAGCAAAAAATAAAATCTTTATAGAAACCCGACATTTCTAAAGGAAGCAGGTTGAGTTTGTACACACTGTAGTACATAGTATTTTAGTCGTAGTTTTTTCCATCTTATAGCATGCTACAGAAAAATTAACACACACGTGATATTTTCACATGTCAATTTCTCTGTTTGGAGAAGGAAACTATACTGCTAGAAGTTTAAGTAAAAAAATAGTGACAGTCGAGATTTCAATGTATGCTCAATGCATTGCTAGCATTACAAAGCACAATGATTTTTTAAATTTTACACTTGGCTGTAAACGTGGAAAATGCTATAAATCCTTTTTTTGTGACGAAAGACATGTTTCATAAATGTAGCTATAAACTGCGTAATACTGTTTTGTACATAACGTGTAATAATAGGTAAAAATTATATGAAATTGCGTTTCTCTTCATGTTTTACTCATCTAATATCTGTTGTAAGTCCCATACAATGCAAAACACAATGCATGCATATAGTCATGAATACATTATAACTAACTACAAAAGCAATGAAAATTTGCCTGTAGAGGGTATACGAAGAGTAAGTAGGTTCTGTTTGTCCATATATTTCAACCTCTTACTTTAGCTACCATTATCCCTGCAGCGCCGTGGAAAGAGCAGTTCTTTTCACATCACTTTTTTTGTAAATTAGTGAACTAAGCGATACACGTAAAAATTCATTTTGCTGGCAGACTTTGATGTGCCGCCGCGTTCACAAAAAGATGCAGAGAATAATGCTAGAGAAGAGCATGAAAATATATTGCACTGTGAGCGTAGTGCGCTGTACTTGATATGACTTTGAGATACCGACAGGTGGTCAAATTAGTGGTTATATACCTTGTAATAAATGCAAGCAACAGATCATCTTCCTCCTATCAACCCCTCTCACTTGAGAAAGGACTTCTACATGAACAGCTTGGTAATCTTATTTAATCTTGATGTGGATCATAAAGAAGCGCCGCTTGCCACTACTGCAGTCTAAATCTGTGGTTATGGGCTTTAGGTTTTGTATGCATGTGCTGGAGGAAGGAAATGATGCACTATTAAAAATTTAGGGGTGCTGATAAGATGTACTATCAACTTTTTTAGGTAGTTGAAATCAGAAATGCAAAGTGTTAGCACTGCGCCGAGCATATATTTTAAAATTGTGCACCTCTTTTCCAATTTATTAATTTCAATTCATGAGAAAGCTGAGTCGAAAGCAAGAAGAATACATATATGTATATGGTACAACAAAAACAATATTATGTATAATTCTGCACTGTAAAAGCTTGGGCCGTTTGCGGTGACAATATTTATGTGAATTACTTTCACACTTGAAATCTCCAGTGTCAACCGAGCCGTTACTAATCATGAGGACGCCCACGGAGACATTTCTATTATTACAAAATATTTATAGCTTTACACTGAGAAAGGAAAATACTTTTTAAAATCCAAAGGGAGAATTATTGATAATTGATTTAGGGATGTGAATTCACTGTGGTTAAAATACTTTTTACTTATACGATTCTATCTACTAGCTACGATACGGTATATTTTCATACCTAATACTGGCAGCATGCCGGTAATGCATTCAATATTTTACTTACGCATTTATTTTGCGTAGTATGGTGTCCTTCATTTTAAGAATTTATTAGTATTTCATAGTTCATTATTGCTGTCCGCCCATCATGGAATATGACAGTGTGATGTCGTGTACAAGTAATGTGTACGTAATCAACAGTGAATTGTAATTTAGCGTGTGAAGCCTCGCATTGCAACAACAGATATTAAACTTTTTCTCTGCTCTTGTCTCTCTCTTTTTTCTTTTTCTTATTCTCTTGTCAGCCACAGGGAGCTGGACTTCAGAATATCCTTTGCGTGAATGCACTTATCATCTATAACCCACTGTCTTCATTGTTCAATAAGGTCCATCGCTGTTCTTCTTCGCCTTTGAAAAATCGGAACTTTGATGATTTGTACGAAATGCAGCAATATACACTTTATGTCGTACCTATTTATATGCATGCGTTTTTGAATCCTAGTGAAGAAAATAGAAAACGTTAAAAAAAGTAATAATAATGTAAGGGACCACCTGCTAAGCTTAACACCTGTATATTTCCCTTTCAAAAGATCTTTTTAAAGATTTCTTCTCCATTATGCACTACTCTGATTCTTCGCCTGTCTGCAAAGGTTTTTTAATGTACAAACTAGCATTGGTATCTTCTTTATTCTTTTGAGTCACTGACCGTGCTCGAAAATAGCTGAAAGAGATACAAGCACAAATACACGTATTCTACAACCGTTGAACGAATGAAATACATGGACTTTTTTTCTGAAAAAAAATCCACATGAATAAAATCCAGTACACTAGTTTCCGATTGTTCCTTTGAAACTGTTTAAGTTTACTCTGTTCAATCGGATCAACAACTTAAAGAACTTTTTGTCCTTTTATCTCTTTCTTTCTGTGTCCTTTTCTTTCTCGTGTCTCTTATTTTATTATTCTTTAATACTTTTGCAGCATCATTCCCTTCCCGTCGTTCATGTATTTTACTAAAATCGCAGGAAATGGCTTATAGCATTATTGTTACCCTTTGTCATTATCACGTCACATCAAATCAGAGTTTAATCCCGGAAGTCTTTGTATTCCTATGCATTATATTTGTTTGAACACCATTTACAAGTTTACTTCCATTAGAGTGTACATGGCAAACAGAACGGATAATAAATATGTACCTATAGATGTACCGAGCGGTGAAAGACAAGCTGAAAAAGGAAGAAAGAAAGAACAAAAATCAGAATCTGTACAGAGTTACAGATAATTCTAAATATATTGAGACTTGGATTTTGGATTCTGGAATGAATTTTATCTCTCAAGAAGATGTTTTAAGAAACGAACGTAAACAAAACAGTAATATCTCACGGGAAATGACTGTCGTTAAAAAAGGTTTATTTCTTGTTGGCCAGTTTGGCTTCTCCATTTTTTAACTGCTGTCACCCATCCGTATTGTAGGTAATAATGGTAAAGTACACGTATAGTTGTTTCTAGTTCGATTGTCGTGTTCTAGAAGGATGTTTCATTATTATCTTTGTTTTGATCGTTATAAACTCAATTCTAATGAGTTTTTTTATACTTAACCCTGTAGGTTAACAGAGCTCAACCCCAATATCTCTTGTGTAAGTGTAAGTCAGCTCGTGCTTCTGGAGGATATTATGCGATATTACAAAAACAAGCTTTCCGCCGCTTTATAATTGATAACATCAGTTTCAGAGTTGAATTTTAGATGAAGCAACCTCTATGTTATGTCTATGTCCTGTAAGCCTCCTATTTGGCCATCCAAGACACAATAATATTATAATATAATATTGGAAGCACGCACAAAGAAATGATAAAAATTATTGTCTCCTAGTTAGAAGTAAGTCTAGTATACTGTTTGTTCAAAACCAAGCATGTTTTATGTAAAAACCTTTTTTCATGTCTATGTAACGCTCGTTATTCATTGCCATGAATTATATAAATACCGCTGCTAAAGTGAATGCTACTCAAAGCAGAATTAAAGACGGTTATTTGTTGGCGTTGCATTCGTGAACCACACTAGGTCTGTCGACAGTCGGGGTGCATAGTTTGAGAAATTTAATTCTCAACCAAATTGTCTACTATTTTCAAAATTTGTGACACATTCAAATAATTCATTTTTGATTGTTTGCTGATAATAGAAAACCAACTGCACGACTTTTTTTGCGTTCTCATGTAGCTGAATTGTTTTTTTTAATTCATTGTTTTCAGACAACGTACTATATTTAATATGGTTGATTTAATATGGACATCTGAATTTAAATTTCTTAAATGCTTAAACCCTACATTATACAAAGACTTATCATGAGAATCATCGTCAGAAAAAGAATGCAATAATAATAAGATAACGTTTTTATACTTACAAGTCAAACATGCTATCTATATCTCGATATTATTGTTGTCGGTACTTAGAATACCGACCACACGAATTGTGGGTGTAGTCAACCAGTTTCATGTACTATAAAACAGGGTAGTAAAGATGGAAGGGGTGGTAAAATCTTAACGTTTAATGAACAGCAAAGTGTTATAGCCTATCTAAACTATCTCTGGTTATTTTGAACCAGTCTACAAAGGGAAGTGACTTCTACCTCTTCATGAAATCAACCTTTAAATCATCTTTAAACTCGTTATACTATACTTCAATGATTCTATTTTGTTGTATTGCAACATGAAATGACCGATATGAGTGATATGTTTAGTTAGTTAACTTTTATAGAGGAATAAATAAAGTCGTAATGAAATGTAATAATAGCTCTATTACAATGTTTACGAAATGCATATACTTAATAGAACTAATAACAATGAAAACTCCTATACGGGCATATAATAAGTGAATACCTGTGCTTGAAAATTCGACTGTATACATTGACTTTCTTTATGTTAAAAGGTTATACGTTCACTGCACCAAATTGGTGCACTTATCAACCTATCTGTCATAATAGTAAATTCAGTAAATCTTATGGAAGACCAATAAAAAAAATAATGAAATGAAACTTCTGAAACTAGTCAACCATAATGCTATAAAACTTCTGAAAAAACGTCAACATTTCTCTCGATGCAGAATATGCATTGCATTGCCGATGCATTTTCATAGGTTATTGCGTTACATTCTTGTATTTATCATCATTACCTCTGTCAACAATAATGAGATTTACTTTTGTAACAAAGGCTTTCTTTCAAAAGGTGACGTACCTTTCTTCTTTGTGATCACATAATACCTTGTGATAGAATATTTTATTCCTACACCAAAGCTACTATTGCTAATTAATGTAATTAAAACTACTAGACAAATAGTCTAGTTAGCAATAAATAGAATACGGATTCTGACGATGAGAATTCTTTTTCCCATTAGTCCTCCATTCTGACATTTTTTCGCTGAGTGCATGAATTCATGTCTGAAATAACTCCAGTAAATGTTTTTAGACAACTAAATGATACTTACAGTATGCATGCTTGTTCTAAACATACTTATATTCTTTTACAGGAAAAGTTAAGTCGTTCATGGCTAGTATTGTCATCGAAAACCACCGTCGTCACTCCATACATACCAAATAGCATAGCATGTAAGGCAAAGGATTAGCATTAACATTGATACAACCAGCGATACACAACTTTTTTAAGGGGTTTTAGTCATGTTCCGTTCCATTTCAATGTTACGGATGCAGAAATTTATGCAAATACCCACCAGCAGTATCTCCCATTCGAATTTAGTCAATTGAGAAGATGGAGCACCACGAACGATATAATTCATATAATAGTAGAAAGAAATGTTTTATAATTTCATTCAATGGTGAATAGGTAGCTAATAATTTTGATAAAATGATTGGAATTTTGCTCACTGTGCATGTTAGTAATAGTGTTCTTGTACGTATGTATGCATGTGGTAGAATAGTTTCTTATTCTCTAGTATCAGTCAGTAAAAAAGTTTGTATGGATTCCATTGCATTCTCCCTGAAAGCCACATGCCACATTCAATGTCGAATTTATTCTTCATTAGTGCGGAATAATCTTGTTTTCTATGATTGTTCACTCGCTTGGTGGTCCAGTCAAGAATTTACAGCTAGTCATCATGGATTGCAGCAGCAGCAGTCGTGAAAGTGGTAATGGTACTAGTAGACAGCAGGTGTGCCATACATAATGCGGCAATGATGAAAACTTTTTTTTTTTTTTGTTAATTTGCATTCATCAAAGGATTCATTCCGACCTTGATTTCAAGTTATATTTTAAATTACCTTTTTCATTTGTGGTTTTTGTCATGTCCGCACTAAGCTGGATCTTAGCAAGATCATTCAATTACATACATTCTTTTGTGAAACCTTATTTGATCAAAATGAGCTTCCTTAAATCAACTGGAAAAAGTAATGCTATAAGGATCATTCCACCCCGGGAATTTTCATAAACGCTTTTTGATTTCTTATGAAATTGTTAAAAATTGCACGTTTTAAAACATCCCACGTGACGAATATGCATGTCTAATATCATGCCCTACTAAACTATAAGTAAACCAGAATTGGTGTAGGTATTGTGCTGCAATTGTAGCATAGTTTTGTACTTGAATATCCAATGCAATGCAGTCTTCATTTCATATTTTAATTTTGCTAACTTACGCAATCACAAAATAGCAAAAATAAAATGAAGGATAGGAAGATAATCTCTTTATTTATACCTGCTGCTTCTGGATCATGCAAACAGTGAATCAATAACATTAACATTAAATGAATTTGTATAACTTTGTGCAAGCAATTCTGCTCACATTTTGTTTGATCTTGCGTCGCACCTTCAATAAGTTTCTTATGAAACGATTGGTCTGCATCTGTCCTGCTGCTAGCAATCCTGATCGGCCTTACTGTCTGTTCGTATAAATGACTTGACTTTTTGGTTTGATAAGAAAAGCAATTTCTACTGATCAGCAACAACAAAATGTCTTTTGTCAAGTAGTTGAGCATAGAATGGATCATATTAGGTATGTTATTGAGATCAAGTTCTTGGGAGAGAAGTTGATCCGTCTGTCTACTTTCTCAAGTATATAATAGTCTAACTAAACGCGTCGGCCGGCACTACATACACTTGCTACACTTTTGTACGATTGTTCTAATGACATTCATGGTGGTCTCCTTTCTTACCTCGTAACACTGCGGGTGATATTTTCCTTTTGCTTGTCAAATGTTCTGTCATTCAAGCAAGTCAAGTAGTGTTTGTCCACAAAGTTAAGTAGAAAATATTTTGGTGGATGCGTAGCATTTTTCTGGGTTTCTTGTGAATTAATAAAAATGTCATAATTTAAAAGAAACTGAAAAGCATTCGTGCATCATAAATAACTTTAAATATCACAAAATTTAAAAATCCAATGTTTACCAAGGTGTGCAAATCAAAATTGTTTTATTACTTTATAAACCGTATACGTACGCATCATATATTTAAAATACAAAAACTTCTTGAACCTTTAATAACAAATTTTTTACGAATTT
>JAHZMZ010005043.1:0-21248 GCA_027743805.1 Lepidocyrtoides sp. E14
AAATGATAAAGCAGCATTGCTGCCATGATGTCATGTAATTATTCTCCGCTTTTCTGCGCATGCATGCCTAAGTCAAGTGATCAGTAAATACACATTACTAAATCCTCAAAAATGAAGAGAGAAAGGAAGGCAAACTAGTTATATAAAAAGCGTCGCAGTAGCCCAGAAAGGTTTAAGCATGATGATGATGATGATAATAATGACAACTATTATTATGAGACATGGACTGCGTGCATGATCACCACATCAGAGCAATAGCCCAAGAGACTCACCATCAATGTCTTTGTGTTAGAACGTTGGCTACTGACTGTTTATAATAATAACTAATCCAAAATACTTATAGTCATAATGCATACAGGTTATAACGCTGTATATTACAGAGCAATGATTTTGTGACAAGTACCCTTTGTCTCCAGCAAGATGATATGCGTTGATAGCAGTAACCATTGACCGTCCTAAGGAAGCATAATGTTCAATTGTACTTAGGTAACAACAGTTTACTATGCTGTGCTTTTTAGCTTGTTGGAAGATTGACACAGACACTGACTACGAAACACACAAAGACGCTACTGTTTTAGACATGACTTGACTCTTTGTACTTTTCATGATGCTCTTCGTTTGGTTGTCTTCACGCAAGCCAGACCAGCATCATCCTCCCAATAAAAACAAGTGTTTTTATAACAAACTCTCTTCTCACTCCTCATTTCACTCAATTTAATTTGCAGGCATCTTTTTCCGTTATCATGAAAGTGCTCTTACGGCTTGTTGTCTTGTCACGTTGAGCAACAAAGCGGTTTCAAATTATGTATTGCCAATAAAAGGTTATATTATTTACATGACACATGAATTAACCACCGATCACTGAGCATGGTCTTTACTAATAATAATTTGATGCAAGCCAAGATCTTCTTTTCAGCTGTGTACAAGTCATTGCCTTCTATTTAGCTGGTCAGCTTTTTGTCTAACTCAAGTTTATTTCAACTTTCTGACATCTATGCATTCTAATAATAATATACCCTGCACAATACAATGCAATTTTGATGCCAATGACTATGACTACTTTCTTTACCAGTATTACCATCATATTTACGTTCTTACTGATTTGCCTGTAAATTCTACAGCACATCATTTCATTCCTGTTGCGTATCCCCAGAGCTTTAAACAACTAGCTCATCATCACCACCATTTCAATTTATTTTCGTGTATTTTGTATAACATGCTTATTGACTTTTATGTTTTACTTACTTTATAGTCTGCATATTCATACATATGCTTACTTCATTTACTAAAGCATCTACATGCAACTTTAAGAAGTAGTTGACTCTTCTATACTTATGGTCAGTACTATGCGAAGCAAAAATATTGCAAAAGGTTTGTGGCTTGCAAATAGTCGTGATGATAGTATTATATCATTTTATCATGATTTCCCTCACTAATATCTCGTTCGTTCAATATAAGTATGTTTATTAAAACTAGAAAACATATCGATAGTTCCGAATAAGATCCCAGTTTGGTCAATGAATCCTATATGAGCACATTTAATATCTTGAACATTGCAGAAGTGCATAAATAAAGGGTTAAAGGTCGGTCAGTGCAGCTTAAGCACAGCAACAGCAAAAAAAGTTAGTAACCAGTTCACAGAAAGTCAATGAAACATGTAACATATTCATTGCAAAAAAATATGAGAGGAAAAACTGAAAACGGAGAAGCAATCAAATCATGATTTTTGAATTTTGCTGGGTGCAGCTAGGCAGATCAACATGGGTCTAAATTTTGAAAATTCTCAATTTATGAGTGTTTCCAGTTCTGACAACTTGATACTTTGATTCATGCAAACAATATAGTCGTATTGAATAAAAATTGTTTGTCGATGAAACTCGATAGCAGCAGCAGTACTGCTATCTCATTAATTTCTACCTCTTAACGTATGTGCATACCTATAAATATGTCATATTTCTCTGGTATTTACTTTACCTCAGTCCAAAGACAAGGTGTGTGTTACGTTTCTTTTCTGGTCTATTATACTGAATAACATAATATTGTTCATTTAGAGCGAGCAGCAATAGGTGCGAAAACTACATGGTGATATGTGGCTTCATTTCAGTGCATAAAAGGGTATCAAGTTTTGTGAAATAATATTACATTGTGCAAGCTAAAATATGTTAGGAAAGTGCATACAAAGTTAGTATTACAAACGACTTCACAACTGCACTTTACGAGGCTAAATCAATTTGAAATTTCCGGACTTTATCCGCTTGTCATTTCAACTTCAACATGCTGTGACAGAACACAGAAATGTATTCGCCACCGATCAACAGGAGTCGAATAGCTTCCTGAAAAACGGCTTGGCAACATGTCCAAGACACCAAATTTTACTTTTCTCCTTCAGCTCTGGTAAATCTTGTGTTTTAATGGCAATTGTTGTTGATTTTTTCGAACCCTTTTTCCCGATATTTGTTTTAATCATTTTATCATTATTTGCAAATATGTCGGCCCAGTTGGCGAGGAATATAGAAATACAGTGTGCCTTGCAAAAAACCTTATTCCAATCCAATCATCATCGAAAAAGTACAGAGAGTGGCGTGAACTATGAACTGTAATCTGTGGGTCAAGTTCAAGGTAGCTAACATATCAATTATTTGGTTTCGTCTTATACACAAAGAAGAAGTATTGTGGCCCACAAAACACAACTTGTAGGCCTACTCACCATTTGCCTGCCATTTGCGGTGTAAAGGTCGATTTTCTCTTGAATCGCTAAAAAATTAGTACATTTTTATTTGAAAATTTTGTGATTTTTCATTTTTCCTACTCTACAACCGACAGTTATAATATGAACTGGAAAACAAGCTACCAGTATAAAATGAACAGAAAATTTTGTATTAACTGTACAATGTACACTACGATAAAAATTTTGACTTCCTCCAGAGATATCGTCGACCAAAGTTTGTAAAATTTGGGTTGATTTTACCTCGTAAAATGCAAATGAATAGTAAAAAGCGGTGCTGGCAGTGCAACAAAGATTGCTTGATTAGTACCTGCTGTTATCTTTTCTTCCTTTGCTCCTCATCCTCATCAAATATCACCCGCATGTTGTATCAGCAACACAAGACAGAATTTCAAGAACACAGGCTGTGTTACAACAAAGCATAAATGCAGGAGCAGGGTTTTGCATCGTTATATATTTCTATTATTTGAGCGTAACGGTAGCTACGACGATAGTGAACAAAGAGAAAAAGATAAGTGACCTGTTGCATAGGTTCAATGAATGATAAATAAGCTGACAGTGCATAAAATAGTAATGATAATAACTATAATTAGTAAGGAAACATGAAACTAGTCTTTTTCAATTATATACTGCTATGACTAATAATAATAGCTACTACGGATTTTCAAGAAGAATCACGTACATGCTTTATACATAATTAAATATATTAGTGGTGTTTTGTTAATTTATAGCTACATTTCTCCAGAATAAGCAACCTTTGCAGAATGTTAGATGATATTCACAGATACAGGAACAATTGTGTAATAATGGGCAATTTTCAGCATTTCACCACTGAATTCTGCTTCTGCCTGTCAAGTCATTTCATCATTTTCTTGTGTGTGATAATGAACTTGAGCACCAGTTAATGAACTTAACGTTACCATTGCACAATGCCAATGCAATATATATGAGAACGATGGGTGAACGATATTGAATACTGGTTGTACTTGACTGTGATACTACTATTCGCATAATATATGTATGTAACATAAGAACAGCAGACTACACTTACAATTAGTACATTGTTATACCTAATCATAACAAGCGAGTGGATAAAGGAAGTAGAGACTCAGGTAACTAACTATTTAGAGCGTCAATCAAGATAATTGAATCATTTAACTTCAATACATCCCTGTTCAGTTGCTTAATGATCATTCATGATGTGAACATAAACGGAGAAGTGTTGTATGTAATAACTTAGTCTTTCTTTACTTTTCATACCAAAATTTATTTTACCGGAATATTTTCTACATGTAAAAATGCATTTTAATGAATTTCTTGTGTTTCAGAAGACTGCATACTTGCATTATTGTCAAATAAACAGCTTGAAATTGTGGTATATGAAATATGAATTCCTTATCCTCATAAATATAACAGAATCTCCCACAATCAACAGGTAGAACAGTCCTACTTTTATTACTCTGCGAGATGAATCTATGAACGGTTTCAAACCCAGTAAAGTAAAACCCATACCTCTCTAGTAGAAATCACACCATAATAATTCATTCTAGCTCAATTGTTACACTGACGACTAGCTACGCTGAGTCATTCAAAAGAATTACATATAGCTACTCCATTATTAAGTGCAATAGTGTGTCTGAAATAAAAAAAAAGTAATTCACAATTTACCCCAACCAAGACAAGAAAATAAACAGAACAGCGGATGAGAGTGCATTTTTTTATTTTATGATGATGATGATGATGAGCAATGGGCGGCAAATGGCAAGAAAAGGCATCAAGTTTATACTGAAAATAATAGATTAAGTAAACCACAAAGTTCAGAAAAAGGAGTATTAGCTTGCATGCAGAGATAACTCATTTCCGATTAGGTATGCATGCACTCTCAGAGTTTTGAATTCGCATAGTATTCGTTTTGAGTCTATTTGCGGGTTTATACCTTTTTTTATTATGCCTTCACGTCACACCTTATCTACTTTTTTTACATCAACTAGTTTACCACTACAGTACATGCATGTTACTTGGGATGAAGACGAACAAAAAACAAAGGAATTGGAAATTATTTAGAAATTTGTAGACACCAGACCAGCTACCAGGTACGCCTTGCATTGTTCTTGTTTGACACATGTAATATTAGCAGGTAAATCCATTTGTACATGCATTTCTCTCATTTTACACGAATGAATGAACCCAAGAAACCAAAGAAAGATGCTGTTATTACCAACACCTTTGTGGTTATCATGTCATGATTATCACTACCACAAATTTTGCATATTGTGTGCAATTCAATTTCAAAAGCGAGTGCAACCCTAGGATATTATGGAAAATGGGGTGATATCTACAATTGATGCAATACACACATATATGCAGATGGACGACAGGACATGAACGGTCGGGAGAAATAATAAATAATGCATTTATTATGTTATAAAATCATTTTATCAGATTTTAATTCTACTGCTATGTTATTAGTCTAATTAATTGTGTTTACTTTTTCTTATACGTATATTTGTATATCTTTCTGTTTGACCGTTGACGTCCTTTTTTAGGTAAAATTACAGTAGCTTTATAATTTAAAAACATATTTATTGCAGTGCTATTGTGCTATTTATTCAAGATTGGATAGCATACAAAGATAGCTAATAGTGTTTTTTCAAAAGATTTTTAGTGTGCTGGTGATGGCGTGTTGATGATGATGATGGCGGAAATAAGTTGATAGTTTTCCAAAGAAATGCAGCAGTTAAGTTGAAATGAAATTTGCAGTTTCTATAATATCACCATCTACCAATAGTTTGCATTTGCAAGCTGCATAGTTGAAAAGGATCATCACTATATATTGTTATTTTATTACAAATTACAATACTGTACATATCTAACCTATATGTACACTCATATGCATACTAGGTAGGTGTAGATTTACTTACCTCTATTGCAATGTAATGTTCATGCATTGTATGTGTTTACGGTGATGTGATTATTTCATACTGATAATATGCCTACTTTCAGGTAAAATCATTATTGAAGTAG
The DNA here is from genome assembly GCA_027743805.1 of Lepidocyrtoides sp. E14. Taxonomy (NCBI): domain Eukaryota; kingdom Metazoa; phylum Arthropoda; class Collembola; order Entomobryomorpha; family Entomobryidae; genus Lepidocyrtoides; species Lepidocyrtoides sp. E14. Next base: position 5,750 of record JAHZMZ010005043.1, read on the forward strand.
GAATGATTCACTATTACGTACAAAAAGTTCTCATGGCTTCTGTGAAAATTGTTAAATTTTCTAGTAGCTTGTTTTTACCATAATCTTCTATATAAGTATGTATGTACGTATTTATCTCTGTTTTTTACTGACTACGGATGAGTGAATATAATATTCAAAATTCAAGTGCAATATGATTATGATCGATCTATGATTCATTCTTGTAGTAGTAGTTGTTGGTTTAATGGTTCAGGTGAATATCAAAATAACATGATCTATCTTTGGTTTTATTATTCTGGGAAAGGAAAAAGCAAGGCTGACTCAGTCAGTGAACTCCGTTAAAAATAATGATGTTTACGATGTAAAGTAATTTTTCACTATTATTGTTAGTTGGTTTTGTTATGACAGTATAATTTAGTAAATGGTTTTTATTTGTATAAAATCTAAAGTAAATATTCTAAACCAAGAGAGACATTATCCACCGACTGTGTTGCAAGTTCAGCTTGTAAATTTCAACCGCAAAAGAAGTTTCCTCAAACTTTCTAGGTTAGTTACTTTTTTTGTAAAAAAATGCGTACAAATTTGCTCCAATTTTATTTGCACTTTGCGCCCTGCATGACACCATGATGATGGTGAGCTGTGAGCTTACAAATAATATCATGGTGGTAGCGATGATGCTCAACTTTGTGGAGTAGAAAAGTATAGTGAAAGAAGAATACATTTTTGCAGTTTGCATGATTGGGATCACTGTGCCATAAATTGCGAATCTGCCGTGAATGTTTGTAAATCCGTGATCACGAACCTTAAATTATGTTGTACAAGAACCAGGCAGGGATAAAATTATATTATTTGTACCGTTTCTTCCTTATTGCGTACTTTAGACGGAAAAAATCATAAAATGTACAATGCATTATGGTATATTTTGGCAGAAACGCAGTTTTATCGCTTTTTTCCTACTGTTTCAACAGTTATTTGTTTGTTTTCTTGTGCTTTTATTGTTTATGATTGACCAACATGATAATCATAATAATACTATTACTAATAAGCAGAGGGATTAAAAAATGAAAAATTGCAGAACATGTTCCATATTGACACAAAAGTGTTAAACATACACTTGCACCATCAGCACAAAATAACTGACAGCGTTTTATGAACAACCGTTTCAGTTAGGCAATATATCGCCAACAACATTAACATAGTATCGTATGACTGACTCAACTGAAGTCTTCAATGCTTTGTAAATTAAATGGTGACCTGCAAAATATAAGGAAAGAAAGGGTAGTAAAAATACTTGTTCCCTCCTTCTGTTATCAGCATCCCGACAACAAAAGCCAATGTGCCGTACTACTGTTCTTCTCTTTTAATTAACTGCGATAGAAATAGGGATCCTACGTAATAACAACGTGAAGTAAAACCACCTTGCAAAAAAAAACGTATTTTCTTTGCTTATTCATTCACTTCTTTTACCTCCTCTGATTTAAAAACCAACATGCACAGCAACCAGAGAACGTATTTAATACTTAAGTGACTTGAGCAAGGTACCTTTCTTGAATATTGTTTAAAAATCTACGCCGCAAATCATAATCATCATCATTGTCATCGCTACAAAATGAAGACGAAACTACTTTTCGTTTGCATGCATGCATCCATAATAATCCACATAAAATAATAATCACAGGAAAATACATGTATGTATTCAAATAAATATACATATTCCATAATATAATCATCATAATATATTATTATTATTATGGATTCGTGTATTAATATTTACTCAGCACTACCAAACCTCTACGTTGTTTCATACCTTTATGTTGTATGATGAAAACGCAAAATTGGTTCTTCTGTCGTTCGTTGTACCACAAAATGCGTTCTTTTGAGATACATGAATAGACAAATTTAGTTAGGCAAACACAATTTGATTTATGTATTTGAACACATAAAATCATCCTGTCTGCAAAAATTACACGTACTCAAAAAAACTATAAAGTCAAGCAAAGCACATTTTGCATTGTTGCATTGCGAGCTACATCGAAAAAGTTCCACATCCCGAAATAATAAAAAATAAATAATCACTTGATGACGATAAGAAGAGGGAGACAATAATCCACTCCACTCTACACAGGCAGTAGAACTCTGAGGATAATAATAATAATAATTCGCTGATTTTTATGTTGAGTGCGCTGTTGCTGCAGCCGACTAGAAGAGGATAATCTTCAACAAAAAAATCATGTGCTTTACCTGTGGCCCCACACGCATAACTCAATATCAGCTTTGAACAACGTGCATGTATGCAAATTGCAGATCTTATTTTTAGTCAAGAGCGTCAATGCCAGCGTCAACCACATCTGTTACCTGTTGTCAGCGTAATACAATCAGGTAGAAATTTATTAGAAGTAATGAACTTCATCTTTCTCTTGTCTAGTCTCTCTTTTTATCCTCTCTCCTAAAAATAATCTCTGATTTTGTTTAACCGTATAATGCCGTTGCTGTTGGTACAGCGATTGCGTATTCATATGCTGGCTGGTGCGGTTATTTATAAAGTTGAATATGAAAAAACCCTTTGGGCAAAATTCTTATGATGGTGACGATGATAAAGAGAATAGGTATTAATAATAACAATAATAAAATAGACCTATGTGGATATGTACATTACATATCTGGGATATATATATATGCCTGATTCATCATCATTATCATCATCGTTCATAACAAAAACAACGTCAAAGTCCAATGGACGATCAAGAGGCGGAAAAAATCAACAACGCCAATTAAACTCTCACAGTGAACAATGATGATGATGAAGACGATGAAGGTATTATTAACATGCAATTTTAAAACCTTTTAAAATCAACTGCAGTTTTTCAACACATCTTTATTTGAATTTTACCTGAAAGAGTGAATATTTACTAGAGTCAATAAGCCAGGTAGTAGAGAGTGCATTTTCATAGTTCACGTTCAATTATTTGTCACGCAAAAGGTTTTGTTGATAAGCGAAATGCTTTACTTTACGTACTACATCTACAACGTACATACGTATGTACATAATTACAAATGAAAGTTACTACGGTAAAGGTACATATAATATCGTTAGTTAGCAAATAGCGGAATACATTATCTAAATTACAGTTGCACTAGCAATTCCATTTAAATACGTGCAAGTTAATATATGTACATAGTTGAAAAAGCATACAGGAAAGATGATAACGCACACTGCACATTTTTTAGTGCAGGTGTTTAGTGTTCGTTAGCTACTTGTTACATTCATTAAAATGCATTATTGTGCATCTTGCACTTTGCACCAAAAAAAACTGTATATTTGTATTCATATTTACATTTTTGATGTACACTTTTACCAAATTTTTATCTTCATGATTTGATCTAATCTGATCATCAACTCTACTCGAGTTACTAGTTATGTACTTCGTCCCTTGTCTAAAATCAATGGAAACTTGTTGCGTAGCTTGTTAGTTGTTACCTTGCTTGATGTCGTCTTGCTTTTATACCGTTTAATACAAAGCGACAAGGAAAAGTGCCAGAAAATTGACTCAAAGGTACACACGACACATGCGTAGTAAAAGACAAGTGTGCATGCGCATTGCACATGCACTGTTAATAAAAAATCATCATCATGTTTAATAGGCGATTTAAATAAAATAAACACATATTACCTACACAAATCATTAGCATTTTTACCGTCTCTAAAGGACAAAGGTGCACTCTATGTAGTTATACAGAGAGACGCTCATTCTTAACGGAGTTTTCTTTGTTTAGTAATTATTATTACTTCTGAAACCACCTATCTACTACACCTCTCTATCTACCTTGCTGAGCATTTTAACGCCTTTCTACATGATGATAATTACATACAACAACTGCGCAGTAAATAGCTTGATATATTTTATGTTCTCTCTGTCGTTTCGGTAATCAACGTCATTGTCGTGATATAATAATAACGATATCCTCTGCATTTTAACTGAGCAATGCGAGAGCGTCTGTTTTTCATAAACTTTTCATTTAATTTATCTTGGTCTATTTTAGGAATAAAAAAATGTAAGCAATCCTTACTTATGTAAATTTGTGTTTGGAATATTATCTATAGCTTGGCTTTTTTAAAAAATAAAATGTTGATAAATCGGTCAAGACACCTTTTATTATACTTTCAAGGTTTTTGTGAGATGCACACATACAACGCAATAAAAGATATTAAAGCTTTGTGTAGGAGGAACACACACATGCGCGGCGTTTTTATTGACATGTATGCATTCTATATTATTGATTATTGAATCAACGACTTTCATAAGTAAGGAAATGTGTTAGTAACATGCTAAACATGTTAGAGACATTGATCTTTGATTGATAACAGAACAAAAATAGCAGTCAACATTTTCATAAGATTGCGTCAGTCTAGAATGTACTACTCTATTACGCAGGATTACTCCAATAAATAGTTATCTTACACGTAGACAAGTAGGTAACTGTTTTATCATGCTTTATAATCTTATCCTCAATGCAAGGTACTTAAATCACTGTACTTTGCTGGAGCTGGACTAAATTGGTTTGCTAATATACTGGCGAAAAAACGAGAAGGAGAAATGTCAACAGATGAATGCGTAGCATTAAGACAGTCAATGACTCTATTAAAACTCTTCCATTGACAATGACATCATAATTTTAATTGGTCTTTATTAAGAATATATTCACGACAAATTCAGCTTGTTAATATTTTTTATTATTTTCTTTTTAGGCATTTTTAACACAATTGTAAATCAAAGTTTACGTACTGTCACATGTATGCCCTTTTCTGGCTGAGCGTTGAACTACTGTTTCATTTCAGAATGATTTCACAGTCTGGACGTGGCCATACAAAATGTTGCGAAAAATGCGAAATGTTACCCTTTTAAACCCATTTACCTACTTACCTTCATTGATAACGATGCTGTTCAAAAAGTAGCATCGCAACCTTTTATGATTATGTACTTACTTATTTGTAGTATACAATTGTTGATTTTACAATCAGTTGAAAATACGATAAGCAAACAATACCCGTCCGTCTATATATTATTTCTATTCGACATGTGACTCCAATTATTAGCATGAACACTGTGGTTACGAAAGAGTTAGAGGAGTCAGACAGACGCACAAAAAATCTTGATTACCTACCCTGTCGTTTGGCAATGGCACGCAAAATTCTAGACCAGACACTGGACCTCATCTCATCCAGTCAGTCATCGTCCAAGCTTCAGAGAGCGAGACAACCGACAACGACCACTGACTCTGCTTTTTGTACATGCCGAGAGTATGCACGTATAGTTTGTATACGTAAAAATAGAAAGATACCAGATATATATAATGATAAAATTTATGAATCCTTTTTATTGCAATAATTATATATTCGTTGAAATATTTCACCGGGTTTGTTTATTCTTGCGCGAGTTTATTTTCGTATATTATCAATAACATCTCTACTACGTCTCGAAAGTAGCTTCCTCTCCTCCAATTCATTGAAAAATATTATCATTTATGAAACTTGACCTGTACGTTGATATTATGCAGGAATTTTTACTAGTATAATTAAAATATTTTAATTTCATTTTATGGCCAAATTCGTCTTTTTTTTTGCTGCATAAAATCCACCATCAGCATCAGCTTAAAACTATTGAAGGCTTGGCTTGACTTTTTTGCCCTCACTTGTAGTGACTAACTACTAGTGGGTGATTCAGGCGAAGACTGTGTGTATGAGGATGGTATGATATGAGGAATTATTGGTATTACGCGAGAAAATAATAATGGTACAGCTTTTCTAGGCTTTTTGACTCGTGTGTGTGTGCTGTTAATAGACTGGGACTCGACTGATCTCTGAGCTGAGCCGGAGCAAAGAACAAGGCTGTTCCCATTTAATTTGCAAACAACGCAAAACGCTCAAAACGACGCTGGCTGAGTACGCTACGAAATGGGAATGGTGCTGCTGATTATCTCTGCAGCAACTACGCATATACTTTACTTAAGTAGGTAGGTAATGTAAAACATATTATCGATATCTCTGCTTACTTCTTTCTCTCAGTCTTTGTGTTCATATGTCCATGCGTTTGCCACATGGCTGTGCATTTGGTAGCCGTTAATAAAACAATATTAGTATGCGTTCTCACGTCTTATCATCGTGTCTTTTTCTCCGTTTTAAAATGAACTAAATGAACAGAAATGGGTGGCGGCGGTGGCACATTGGTTAATGGTCAAGGAAACACGCAAAGGATGTGGTCATGATGTCGTCACATTTTCAAAATGTAGACACACACAAAATACAATACCATGTCATTTTCTTCATACATTGGCAGCGAGAGGAAAAAAAAATGAACATTTCAATCAGTCAGTCAATAAGCCACTGCACTGTCTTAAAATATCAATAACATCCGTACGTAATTAAACTGCTTATCACGCACAAAATGACGATTATCTTATCTTTTCAGTTCCCCATGTAAACTCAAGCTGTCTCTCTTCTTTATTTGTGATGATGGCATTTGCTCGTATGATGAAAGAATTAAGTGTTAAATGCGAGTAATCTAAATTTAATTGAGATTAAAACCTTTGCCTCCTCTTTTTATTAGTTTAAGTTTTTTTAATAATAATGACCCTATAGAGATTTTAAGGTGACGATGATTAAATACTCTCAGCCTAAAATAATATTTAGGTTAAGAGTCAAATAAAAGCTTTCCTTACATCTTAAAACAATTCCATTTTATGCATAAATACCTACCCATGACGCGAAAAGCGCAAGATGAGCAACATGGCATACAGAATTGCTCATTTTTTACAGCTTCCAATTCACAAATTATGGTAATATTTTGCAATTAATTTGTTACATTGCCCACACCAAATACACTACATCAGATGTATGGCAACATGCTTATTAAAATTACCATTTCTATTACTATTATTATGCAAATTGTTACTTTTTCTACTTGTGAGCTCATCACATGCATAGATACTTACTTACTTACTCACTTATACGATACCTCTGGAGATCATCATCACAATATCTTTATAATGTGCGGTAACCAGTTGATGGAACATGGGAATAATGCTTTTTAAAGCGGTTATGATGGTTGAGTGGTATCACATGATAAAATGGAGCAAAGACTGGAACTGGCTGGACAAGAAGTAGAAAATGAGATAAAAAATATAAAGAAAGAAACAAGTGTATAAAAAAGGAATTCCGTCTTACTTTTGACTTGTGTGATGTGCGCTAGCTAGAGTACCTTGATCTGATCCGTTCATCAGCAAAAAAAACTTGATAATATGCATAATCTGCGATGTACTATGTACATAAGTTATCTCCTCAGCCTCTGGGCTACAAGAAGGCAGATAAGTAGACAATGTGTTTAAAGTACTGATTGCTAGTAATACAGCACGTAGACCAATGGTTTTCTTTCCATGCAACTTTTTTGTCGCTTCAGCTTCTTCACCTCAAGCAAGACAAAAATTGCTATGTTGGCATGTCTTGATGTGAACAAGTTTATTCGCCTTACCTTGACATTCATCTCTATCTTGAACGAGGGAAGGGAGGAAAAAAGTTTACATGTGCGAAAAAATGGACAAGTCCAAACTCCAAAAAAATGACTGACTGGCTGAATAAGAAAGAAACCAGACTTACAGGCATAATATGTAATATGGAAAGGCACTTTTTCTACAATTCATTTGAGGCTCTTTCTTTTCTCTTGATAGATGTACAAGATGAGTTACAAAATGGCGTACAAAAAAATAATGTAGCAATGATAATTTATTGACATTATTTATTTTGAAATATTGATCAATATTTCTCTTTCAAATCCTCAAATCTCTTTCTTTTAATCTACTCCCCAATCCATAGGCATTACCTAATGTGTCGAATCTCTTTGCTAGTTGCTCCCTCACACGCCTCAGCAATCCTCATCTTAACCACGTGTTCGAAATATCTTTTTGCAAAGTCAGTACATGACTGACTACTGACTACTTATCCACAATAATTTTGGGCAGCAACGACTAACGACCCTTCCCAACGTGTGCATACATAGGTACCTATGTATTTTTATGTACCTGTTAATTTTCTATGAACTTTACCCAGTTGTACAAAAACTCACTTGAATTTAACACCGAAATCAAGTGGATTTTGGCGTGGCATGGCATGATTTCAGGTGTGCTGTACCTAACAATTTCCATTCTTCATCAGCGTCATATCATTATCATGATCAGCAGTTGTAGTAGTAGCGTAGCATTATTCTCAGCTTAGCTTTGCATACATTTTTTCTACAAGGTCAACCATTATATTTGATTATATCATCTCAAAGCATCATCGTCATTCTCATGTTCCTCATCATCATCATCATCATCATCACGATCATAAAGAACTTACTATTACTACTAGATTGTATGTCTTCTCTTCTAAACTGCTCTGCATCATGCAAAGGAAAAACGCAAAAGTCTTCTAAGCGCATCTCCGTCCTCTTATTCCATGTCCCATCCCAATTGCACAGAGCTAAAGGGGAATTATTGGTACTATGTCCTGTCTTGCTTCTCATCTTCACTTGCTATTTCTGCTGGAGTTATTTCAACAATGCAAAAAGTTATATAAAAAATGATAATATTTATTCCAGCGAATGTTGCATGTTTTGAGCATCTCGCCATGTCATGCTATGCAATAAATGTTGCTGTAATAATAATAATAATAATACTCAACCCATTCGCAAAAAAAAATCCAACATACAAAAAATAAATATTGCGTTTCATCTTCAACTCTCAAATTGTTTTATTGCAGTGCAGTCAGAATGTGTGTGTGTGTGCTATGTACACAAAGTGTTGTATTACATATTATGTATTATAGTATCCATGTTGATAAGCATAACTATGAAGTTGATTTTTTTGTGCGTATGTATCAGATTCTCCAGCGAAACAAGAAAAAAACTTTTCTACACATAATGGAATATATTTCTATTCATGCTGGTGATAATGGACTGAAATGTGGGCATACTCAAAGATAATTAAAAGCAGGTGGGAAATATAGACAGGTAATAAAGCTGCAGTTTTTTTAGGTGGACACAAAGGAGGAGTTGAGGGAAGAGGGCGGCTGAGTAAAATAAATAGATGATGATGGATGATGGTGAATAATGGTAATTTTGCACAGAAAATTGCAACTTTCACAGGGCTAAAAGAAAAATTTGAAAGGGATTTTAATTTTTTTCCCATGCGTATATAAGTAAAAGATAGTAGTATGTTTAAGATGATTATAGAGAGGAGAGAGAGAGAGTAGCGACAGGAGTAGCAAGCAGCATGGCAAATTGTAAAATGTCAAATGATTCTGAACACACTGCTTATTTCATCATCCTTTTATTTCGCTGATAATTTCTCATGAAATTGAAAAAAATAGAGAAAAAGTTAACGAGTCTACTGCAATCACGTTTTCGCTTCGTATATTTGAGGATGAAGAATGGTTAATTATATATAAACGCATCGATATTCTACTGCATCGGATATTTGATGCATTTACAGACATATATTTAGATATCCTAAAAATGATGCGCATTTTTCCTTGAAGGGAGTCAAGGCAAATGGTTAGTATTTACAAACAAGTTGTACGAAAATCTAGTAAATGTTAGATAAAAGTAAAAGTATTTGAGGACACAGAAAGTCACAAAGAGAGAATAAATGTAGAATTTTAGGTACTTGTCCGTCCGGTAGAGGTAAAGATGAAAAGATAGTGTGAAAACGAATCAGTTCAGTAGAGCATGAGAGCATGATATCCTGTTCCAGTGCAACAGTGTCGGCTAGTCATCATCATGCATGCATAATATATCGGTCCATTTCATACCAAGCTGCTGCTAGCTGTTTCACTGACTCAAATGGCCCAATCTAACCAACTAGGTGTATATGAAATATTATCCAATGTGTGCATGTGAGTAGCACATTTTAGGATTTCATCTCCTTGCCTCCATGATTTTTCTGCTACGAAAATGTTCTATAAATGAATGAAACGAATGAAAAGACCAAAATCTGTTTGCCAACGCAATAACGTGATTTATTGAAACCAGAAAGGACCACGTGTTTGCTGAAAATTACTTTAAATAACCACGATGAATTTATGCACCGAAAACGCAATTTGATTTAACGAATAGTGCCATCATAATCCTGACAAATGTAAGAAATATTGTTACAAATGCAACTCTGTATCTAACGAATGTGAACAAGATCATAGAAATGGCGCACTTTGGTAATTGCGTATTAGTATATTATTGTAATTTTGTAAAGCTGAGAAGTACAAAATGGAAAATAACAGCTAAACTAAACTAAGTACTCGTTTGGCAGCTACTTTATGCGGCATAAATAAAGCTTGTCATTTGTATAGGTACCTATGCATTTTGCATTTCTGGTGCAAAATTGACAAATACAACTGCACATAGGTATACATTATTGAGAACTGGGGATAAAATTATGAGCTCTTTTCAAACAAGGAAGGATTTGGCCTTTATTGTCATACTGCTTGAATGTAAATAATCATCATAACCAATGGTCTGAGAAAGTTGTTGAATTGTATAAAAGTGAACCAGTTCGTTGCAGCCTTGATAATTTGTAATACATTACCTGCAAAATGATTGACTGTCAGATAGTCAGATCTACATCAGTACTTATTAGTTCATCTACATCTATTGTCTAGCAGGCAATAGATTACTATATACTCGCTTACACGGGTCATTAAAATACTTATTCAAAGTACGTGTAAACGACAGTCGGATAAATTACTGAACAATGTCTAGACAGACGAATATCCTGTACATTAGAATTACCTTGTAGCAGGTTTTATATTATGCTATGCAGCAGCGCACTAATACTGTAAGAAATGTTTACAGGAAAACCAACTTCCGGTTTCAAAAGAATATTTGATGGTAAACTCCAGTATGCCATATTTCTGCTCTGTTTCATGAGGATGAGCGATGAACTACTTTTTTTCTTGATACCATCAACTGTACAACATGTGTGCTTGTAACTTGTGCAGAATTAATCTATATATCTTATTTTCGTTGGAATCATTTTATTCATAAATTTTGGTGTTCCTTCACTACCAGAGATAAACTCTTGAAAAAATATTCATGTCATTTAAAAAAAACATGATGCTTATATGGCCACCTGCTAATCTGCTAATAGCGTGGCCTGGCATATGCACTAACTCAATCACATGTGCATTTATTTGGAATCGGATAATGTCTGTTGAAATCTCTTTACTGTGATCATTTTTTATTGCTAATAAGTAGCTATTATTGTTAATTTATTGAATATTAATGTTCATGTTCTCACAACAACTGCACCAGGTGAATGGAAACGAATTTCTAATTGTCTGTGACGTGAGTATGCTCTTGAGAAGATAAATGAATAGACGGAAAGTAGGTAGAAGGAGTCTTCAATTCAATTGAAAAGAGTAGGCACCATTCACACATGTGTAATTTCTTCAGACCTATGTAAAAGTAGATTAGATATTATTAATAATAATAATCACTGCATTTGTGCAATTATGAGTAATGTGGGACGCATTGTAGTATGTAATTGAAAATAGACAAAAGGCAACAACCCATCCGCCACACCGTAAGCTAAAATTTTTACGACAGGTAGACAGATTACCTATATATATTTGTCAGCCTATAATGCCAGCAAAGTCTAGTGAAAAATATCGAAACATGAATTATAGGTAATATGTCATTTAAAATCACAGGTGGATAAGGCCTACTAAAATAAGCAATCTCACCCAACCTGACTTGGCAGACATTAATTTAAATATTTTAAAATAAATATTAACCCATGCATTTGTCTGCATCGTTATCATTTATTGCATGTTACAGGGCTGCTCTTATAACGAAGGAACTTTTAGACGAATGTGCGCAATTTATTAATATTTTGCCAACGAAACAAGATCAAAAAGCAAAGACAAGACAACTAGCGCTGCCAGTTTATACAAAATATTTACAAATAGATTAAATTGCTAAATTAAATACTTTATGCACTTTTTAGGGGATATTGACTTTCTGTTGTAATTACTAAATTGTTCATCATACTAACCGGTAGATCAACAATATAATTGCGTGGTTTGTCAAGCAAGTGCAACCTCTCATCATCAACTTCGGTCGGTGTTGCAAAGTGCAAACAAATGCAATGAGGGTCTCTTTTGAAATCAGATAATCCTTTAAATAATTCAGTGTACATAATAACAATATCTCGTCTGTAACTACATATCTACGTTAGTTACAAAGTATAATCTGGGCACACCATCTTTTTACTTGAGTGTCTACTATATCTGCTTTCAAAGTACACGGATTATTTTCAAAGATTGCAAGTCAATGGTAACTAAGAAGGAATCAAAAACCCAAACTGTGTTAGATTTTGGCTAAGTTTTAAGCATACATGAATAATACCGACTAATTCTTGATAAAATAGAGCATAATAGCAAGCAATAAGTAAGTCTGGAAATTGCTAAATAAAATGTTCAATATATGTATTCTCAGAAAAATTTGTGCTTGTTCCAAATTACATTGGGATATGTGTCCATTTTTTTATTATTTGAAAGGAAGTAGGTAAATTTTATTGCAATTAAAGTAAGTTCTAGATTACGTTTGATCTAGTTTTGTACAATATAATGTTTGTTTCTTAACTTTTGTTTCAAGAGGTATGGTCAGACCGCAAATTTGAGTTTTAACCTTGTGCGTATTGCAGTTGCAACTTTGCAAAGTCAACTGCAACTATGACTTAGCAAATAATTGCTTGTCATAAAAACGTTTTGCATTATCATACTTTTTGTCCAATAACATCATGAATACAAACAAGCAATAATGAAAATAATTCTTAATGGGTGACCACGACTACGAAAGAGACAAGCAAGCAAAGGTCAAGGAGGGGCCGCTGAAAAATATTCCATTTATCACTTTTCTGGAACTGTGGTAGACGCACTAACTCAGGGTGATGTTGTGTTTACGTACTTTGCAGAATTTTCCAGATATTTGCAGACAAATATTGTAGTCCAGTCAATGATCAGAAACATTCATATCAAGAATAATAGTGTTTTTATTTCCTCCTTTGTTTTTTCACTATTCATTCATGTGGAATTTGGTGGCATTACAACTGCTTCTATTCAACAATGAAATATTCGAGAACATATCAATGATGATTTTCTTTCGTTCCTTCTTTCTTAGATATTTCCGTATTTATGTACCTTTTAAAAAAGAAACTAGAAGACGGGATGTGGAAATAGCCTTATTTAATGATAAATGACTTTTATACGCAGTACAATTTACCAAGTTCTGGAAATTCCACACTTTGATAAATATATGATGTATTTGACAAAGTTCAAAGCTCAACTCATTTAACTTAAGAGTGCATCCTGACTTGATGATGATGTTACGTATTCCCCAATCCCCATGATGCTAAAGTTCGTAAAGTACCATCAAAATGCGAAAAATCACCCAGGAAGCATAATAAATTACAAATAAAATTAAGTTAAAGGCGGCCAAATAATTTTACGTGTTAGTCAACTCTCTTAATTTTTGTAACTTTTAGTTAGTATTTCATTTTAATAATAACATGCATTCAACGATGAGTCGTATTATCGAACATTCCCTATCAAGCCTGGTACAATCTTTTCATGCTTGCTTCATTTTGGGCTCAGCTCCTTGTCAGCTTTAATGTTACATTACAAAGTGACAAATAATAATAATACACAAGAGATAAATATATTTTGTTAATACGGGCTGGGTTAGAGTCAACACGAAGGTCGTACATTTTTACTGAATGAATTTACTTATAAACGACTTGCACGGTTTATATAAGCTCACCATGTACGTTGTGTACGTTTGTAATCATTGTCAAAGTGTAGTTCTAAACTCCATGCTAGGGAAAAATTGATTGAACGTGATAGATGGCAAACGGCGAATTCACTCGTTTCATACATTTAGATTATGGAGTAGCTGATGTTTGTTTTAAATAAAAATAAGTCAAAAGACGCAATTTAACCGCATATAAATAGGCCATTTCATGATAAGCTCAAGTTTTGTTCTTCTTTAATTCGCTTTGTATTTTCGTTTCATTTTTTGTCCCATGAAGAAAGCAAATTACAAACGTATAGCAAGCATAAATGACGCTATATCAACAGTAATAAAAATAACACACTAATAAGTAATAATAACATCAACAAGAAAGAACGGACAATTGTAAAATTATTTAGTAGTAACAGTCTAACAAATACTGAGAGAACACCAACAGCATTCAAAGTTATTTCATCCCCCAAAAAAGTAGTTTATAATGTGTAGTTAAAAAAAACAGGTAGTACACTTAAAAAATTCTATTCATTTTTGCTTCCTGACGGCAAGTAAAAGTTTTTACCTAATTATAACAATAAATAATTACTGCATAGAAATTATAGATAAAGTAACCATCGTAAATAAATATTTTATAACCCTTTTCCACAAGCAAGCAGAATATTACGCGTAACAAAAGTTTATAATAGAGTATCTCATCGGATATCTGCGCGCCAGGCGCATAATTGGTTGCTACTACAAGCGACTTGGATAACTGTAATAATAATTCGAGGTTTTTCTATTTCTCCACAGAAAATAATTTTGTGACATGAGTAATGACGATATGACAGGTGACTTGTGTGGTTGATGACAAAGTACACAAATTAATATTTTAAAATAAAAAATATGACTCTGGATATTGTGTCAATAAATGTCTGCTAATCACGCATCCTAGAAGATTATGCACTGTAGTAGACGTTGGTGACACAAAGAGGATATCAATTAAAGATTTTTTTTTGTGAAAAACATCCAGGTAGGAATTTAGTTTTGGTTTTTGGAAGTGAGCAATTTCATTTGATCATTTAGAATTCATTGACTTGTGACTGGTCTGGGTATGGGTAGTAATAAAGCACGTCGGCATCACGGTTGTCATCGTAAGCAGCACGCGCTTGGCTGACCTAAAAAAATGTATGACAGAAATCATATTATTATCAAGTATTGATGCAACGAAAACTCATTTTTCGGTAAAGAACATATATTATAATAAATATCAAGATAAATTACCTTTTCGGAACGAACGGCATTATCATCCTCCTCCTCATCTTCTTCGTCATCGTCATCATCATCATCCTCATCATCATCGTCTTCTTTGTCATCCTTGTTCTTCTTGCCAGAACCCTTTTTGCTAGACTCTTCTTCTTGCTCAACGACTGGTTGTGGTGATTCTGGATTCTCAGATACGATCACTGGAACGACTGAGAGACAGTGGAGCGATAAATAGAAACTCTTCTTTGAATCGCAAAAGCAAAAAAGCATAATATCATCGCAACGCAGTGTAATATGTTAGCTAAGAAAAAAAACCTGGAACGTCAGAAACTTCGTTTTGTACAACGGCAACGGCAAGTGGTTGTTGCTCAACCTCATTCTGAACAACGGGCACTGGGGGAGCATCCTCATTTTCGGGTTCAGCTCCTTGGGCTTCAGTGGATGAGGAT